>VDFB02002848.1:52842-111741 GCA_007258455.2 Sequoia sempervirens | reverse complement strand
TGGACATTTGCATAATAATGCTTTTTATTCATTTTGAAAAACTGAAATCCCGCACAAGCTGCGGGAGTAACTGGATTTGATTGTCTTAATCAAATAATGAATACAACATGGGATGGAATACTACACCACTGAAGATAACGTAAACATAAAGGAGGGAAGCAATTCATCATTTCCTGTGATGATGAACTGCTTTTTCTCGATGTCTTCAATTGTTGCATCTCCAAGCTACAACAATCTTAATTCCATGCTCCATGAACCTGCAAGATTGTAAAAAGAATGATGTTAGAGATTTACTCTAAGCAATGATAAATTACATTCTACTTCATGTCTATGCTACCAACAAGAATTTAATACACATTCAATCAAGCATTCACCATATGATTGAGTTACAAAGGTTGACAATCAAGGAACACGAAGTTCAATGGAAGCTTTTAGCTTCAATTATTTTTACTAACTTGTTTGTTTCAATGTGTAGGAACAGGTTCATTATGTTCATGATCATTTTTCATCAAATATGTGGAGAAAAAAGAGCTCCCACAAGGGTAGAGCCCAGAATATCAGGCGGATACCTCTCATTTATTTATACATGAGAGTCATTGATATCAATTACAGTCATGAAATAAAACTATTGTCATGAAAGAAATTCAAATAAAACTTAAGGTAGCAACTTTCAATCCATATCATGGTGGAAATTCAATAGAGAAGATCTACATTCTTCCTTTGCTCAATAACATTGAATACAGCTGACAAAGATGCAATCTCAAATCATTCATGAGTTTTTCTACAATTATACTATTGTAAGAGTTTCATTCACAACAAACAGTCCTATGCATTACATGGTGCAAGAGGTGCATGATTATGAGTTTCAAACTAAATATAACTTTAAGCATCATCATCATGGAGGACAACCATATATGCAAGTAAGGAATTGTCTCATTAAAGCATCAAGAGAAACATCAACAACATCGGAATATGGCTGTCATTACTATGTGCCATTCCCAATTGTTTCAATTACTAAAGCAGATCACAAAAGCTATAGTCCACAAAAGACCAAAATGGAGCATTAGCATCATAAGAAACAGTCACATATGCAAGGAAAATATTATCAAACCATCTTCATGAATGAATAATTGATCAAACAAACGAATGAGTCATGCATAAGAGAGATCTCAAACAAGGTGTAGTCATGATATCACACAGATATAAATAGAGCAGCATTATTTTCCAATTGCAAGCTTGTTGTGGTAAACATCTATAATAGTGATTTTTAGGCTTGAGTTAGTGGAATTACAAAGGAAAGAGTGTGTTAGTAGTCCTAACAGTCTGAATGGAAGGTTTGATTATCCATCCATTTCCTTATGATGCATTAACTGTCTATACCAATAAGATTTTAAGATATGCTTCTATAAAATCTGTAGGGCCTATAATGTAGCAGCAACAGAAATACAATGATCAAGCTACGATTCATCCATCAACTACTATGAGAAGCAATAGATTTGAATACAAGTATAGCCTATCATTGAATAAGACAACAGTTCATCTCATAAATAGTCTGATCACAATGATAATAAAGGACAGTGAGCTCATAAATGAGGTATCCTCAACATTTCTATAGTGCCTAGTTAATCTATCAAGGAAAGTAGCTATAGTGTTTGTATAAGCTCAAAGAGACAGTATAGTTTCACCTTTATGATCAAAGGGACATCAATGCACCAGTATAAGGAAAGAATTTGTATTCATCTTATAATTTACAGTGATCACAAAGGCAATGAAAGCTACAGAAAAATAAAAGAACAAGAGAGAAGATGTACGCTGGAAATGTAAATACCTAGATGGGGATTATCATAAGTCGTGACCGTAAACAAGTGAAGAAGCACACATAGAGAAGTTAATAAGAGTATTCAAAAGTTTCTTTTTGCTAAATGAATATATTTGTATTCTATTGTTCTGGGTCGAGCCCAGTTTTTGGAGAAGATACAAATAAAGAATAAATCCACGGCCAAGCTTCAAATGGAATGCAAAATGAAGAAAAAGTCTCATGGCCAAAGTTTTATGAAGGCCAGTTACAATGATGCAAAACCCTGATGAGTAGAAGTAATTTCACTTTACTATACAACAAATAGAGGTCATAGGCCAACAACAATGTGAGAGCCCCTCACCGTCTGCAAATAAAGAATAACCACGGCCTACATGATGGGGAACTCTCTAATAATAACAAATCAAATTGGAAGAAATAGTGGAGATTAAAATGGTAGGGGTCTAGCTGTATTTGTCTGCACACAGTATAAGGAGCAACAAAAATTGAGCTATATGGTGATGTGGGGTTTCAAAATTTGTGTTGTTCATTATAACCTTTTTTATTTTTGTATCATCAAAGAAATCAAGGGGCGAGTATGTATTCTCACAAAGACAAAGCAAGGAAACATGGTGGCCAAAAAAGAATGAAAATTAGAGAAGATGCTTATACCAGCCACAACCTTATGGCCATTTTTGCCTTACAAAGACACAGTGAAAAAGCCTTAATGATGATAAGAACCAGCTTACCTTTGTCACAGAGAGGGGGTCGACCAAGATTAAGGAGAAAATCTAAAGAAATCATCGAATATCAAGCTCGAACCAAGCTCCAATGTGGTGGCCAGAGTATGAATAGATTTCAATAGAGGATAATACATCAGAATAATCACTATAGTCACACTCCAAACAAAAGAAAATGCTCAATTTTGTGACAAGCAAGAGATTACCATGCATTTTCTATGGAGATCACTCAAAAAATATCCAAAAGATGTACAAGTCAAACTTCAAACCCCAAGCAGTATGGCGGCCAACTTCTTCATGAAGCTTCTCATCAAAGTCAAAGTAAAAATGAAATGGTTTTTAGGGTTCGATGTTATTTACTTGCCCAAAGTGACATGACTTTGAATTTTTCCCATGATTTTAACAAAATCATTGTCTTCTTTTCCCGTGTTTTTTTTTACTCTTAAGTCAAGTCGACTAATATGCATGATGGTCGACTATTGTTGAATGTTACATGTGCCAAAATGTGGCCGGCTAGTATTTTTAACAATGGTGAATGCATATTTTAAGATATATGCTAAGCGTAATATATGAAGGCTGTGAGATGGTGAAATAGGCTTTCTAATTTAGCTTTATTCCTTAATTTTATTTGCATTAATCAATGTAGATTGATTAATTAAATGATGAATTATAAGTCATTTAATTAAATTAGTCATTTTAAAATGCAAATAAAAGATATTATGTAAAGTTGAGTTGTAACTAAAGCCTCAACTAAAGATTGATCATGCAAGGATGGAGTTTGAGTTATCATGGGCAATTTGACAATAACGAGGTAGTTTTTGCATGCTTGGACTCACTGTTTACAGATTTCTGGTTCAGTTCGAGCTGCTTTTCAGTTATACACATTGTGACTATGAGTTTGAGATTAAGTTCACTCATTTTTGCATGAGTTTGAGCTCTTCTTTTCAAAGTGTTTTGGTTTTTTTCTTGTGGGATTAGCTGCTTGAGATATCAATTTTACACTGAGTTTGATCTCTTTAGTTTCACCTTATGCCTTTGAGAGGTTTATTGTATAAAGTGTGATGACTTCTAGCTTCATTTTTTCCTCTAGTTCTTGTTTTTCAGCCTTTGCATTCTGCAAAGTGAATTATCATGTAACTCAGCTTTTAGAATTTAATAGATTATGCAGCAATCTTTACAAGTTATCTTGGAGTATCATTTGTAGAGCGTTCCTTCTTTTGTCATTGCAAGTTAAATATTATCCTTCTTAGATTCAGGTGTCTTGTTTTGTGAATGTTTTGGATGCAAATTTAATGTGTTTGATATCAAAACCTTTAATTTTTGTCAACATTCCTAAATGCATGTACACAAAGAAACAATCTTAGTTGCAGGTCATAAATTGTGTCTCAAGTATATCCATATCTTTAAGTTGTGAAAATAATATTTTCTTTCATGAAGAATGAATTATTAGGCCTTTCTGTGAATTATTAATGTAGTTAAATTATTCAATCTAAGTTGTGAAAGTAAGCTTCATGATGAATCAGTTGTGAGTTAATCTGTTTTCTTTAAATCAAATAGGTGCATCACCACAGTCCAACTTTTCCTGTTTTGCATTAGATTAAGTTTTTTCCCTTTTCCCATCAAAGTTTCAAGTCTATAATAAGAGAATCATATAGGAACCAACCTAGAATCTGGAGGTCTATCTTCGCCATACGAATACCCACAGCTTGAAGATAGTTCCCATGTTTCAACAACAAATTGTTGAATTTAATCATTCAAGTATCTCCAAGTGCAATCTTGTTTGACAATAGTTAGTCTAACCATTTGTGATTAATTACATATTCCAAATAATACATTACAAAATCAAGGTATATAATTTTATAGAAGTACATGTAGATTTTGTCTCATTTTTAATTAGATATTTCTAATGTTGCTTCACATTTCTTTTTTTCTTGTAAGCTAGCTAATAGATTTGTGAATTCACAAATATTTTTTAATCTAATTTGATTGTAATCTATCTGGTTTTAATTAGAATTAAACTATTATAATTTTATATATGAAGAAGTAAAACAAATTACAATTGTGTTTGAATTGTAAATGGCACATACACATGGCATTTGAAAAACTCACATAATGAGGTTTATTGATTGTTGTTCGAGAGAAAAGAATAAAATTTGTATATTTACAAATAAAATCACAATTTTTTTTATTACATTATAGTTTCATATTCATGGTATTACAAAATTGTGTATGATGGTACTTATAAATTGATATTGATGATCTACCCAAGTTTGAAGATGGTTAGGAAAGCATTGAATAGAACATTGCATATCCATTCATTTTTTGTTTGTTGTTTTCTCTATTTGTTTTTCCTCCAAATTCTACATGTTTTCTCACTACCTATATCTCTCTTATTCACTCCATCTCTCATAATCTTTATCTTTATCTCTCTATTTCTCTCTTGAGATTTTAACTATTAATCTCTCTTCTCACAATATCTATTTCCCTTTAATCTCTCTTATCTCTCTCTCTCCCTCTACCTCTTGCTCTCTCCACCTCTCTGCATCTCTCTATATCTCTTTATCTCTCACTTTATGTGCATGTGTCTCTTGAACTCACTCTTCCCTCTTTGTATATCATTCTCTTTCTCAAGTCCTCTATCTTTGTTCTTTATGTCTCACTCTATTTTTTTCTCTCTTCCCCCTCTTATCTCTCCCTCTTTCTATCCCTACCTCTCCCTCTCTCTATTGCAAACATAATATGAGCCTATCTATAATGGAGCATGATAATCTTCCTCATCCAAAAGGTTTTTTTAGTCGTGCTTGGATCCCTATAAGAGGGTGCATGTCACTGCATAGTTGATTTGGAGCTATCACATCTTCATTAAGACCTTTGTGATATAAACAACATCATTTGATAAATGGCCTACCAATAGATCTCATGTACTACAAAAAAAAATGGAAAAAATAGACCATTTTCCCCCTAATTGACCTTTCAAACCTCTTCGACGTACCTATTGCACACCAAGGTACAATTGCTAGTTAATAAAATGTTTGATAATTTAATAGAATATATTTTATTTTTTAATATTTATATATTAAAAATGTATATTTAAATGTATATATTAAATTAAAAATAAACTTGTAATAAATACTCATTTTAATATATAATAATATTATATTAATAATTTTAAAAATAAAATAGTATAAAAAATTACTAAAAAAGTAAAATATTGTTCTTTCTAAAATATAAAACATAACATAATATAATAATCTTATAAATATTATAATATAATGATAAAAAATATTACAAATATATAATAAGAAATACATATAGTAATATAATATTATAAATTAAACTTAGTTATAATACAATAATTATAATATTATTGTACAAATAATAATATTATAGAAACATAATATTATAATATAATATAACAAGTGCCATGTAGTGGCTAGTACTTGCCTTTATAGTATTGTAATTATAGTTTTGTAGGTTTGAAAAAAATTAAATGTAAATTTTATTAATGTGAATAAAAACAAGTGTAACTTTTGTTAATTATATCATTTTAATTTTGTTAATTAGTTATTTCCATGACTTAAGTTTAACCCTAATGCACACCCTAACCCTAACCTTATCCCTAGTCCTTACCTTAATCTTAACCCTAACCCTAACAATAAATCCTAAACCATTATCCTAACCCTAAACCTATATCTAACCCTAACCATAGTCGTAACAATAGCCATAATTATCTTTTCCCTATTATCTTTTGGCTTCCCTAGATTCTAGGCTTAAGGACCGTAAGAATAATCCAAAGAAACATGTTTTGAATGTGGGGATTATCCTTCTAATCTCTGATTACACTAAAGCCTTTGAAGTGGTCAAGCCAATTGCTACCCCTAAGGGTAAGCAGAAAAAATCGAAGGAAGAATATGATACGGTCTCTGAGGAGGAATGAGCTAGTAAGAAGGGTAAGAAGAGGAAGCTTATCCTGGAGGAGTTAGAATTTGAGGAGGATGTTGACTATGTACCAGACTCTCTTGCTACCATGGAAGAGGAAACCCCTGCTTTGGGGAAGTCTAGAAAAGGGGAGCTGAGCATTAATAAGGGTTATGAAACCTGCAGTGAGGAGTCAAGTGTTGAAATGCCGATTAAATGCATTAAGGAGAGGAATGAGGTGGTTGGTGAGGTTTCTTCTCCTCCCCCTGTGAAGCAGAAAAAGGAGTTGGAGATGGGAAGTAGGGTATGTGCAGGATCATGATGGGCCAAAAAGTGGTGATATGTAACTGATATGATGGCCCATGTGGCTAATGACTTTTTTTAACCCAAAATTGATGAAACAAAAAGGGTTTTTAAAGGAGATTCTCAGTTTTCCACCAATATAAATTATGCTTTACTTTTGAATTTAATAAATAATTATTATTCATTTTCTATTTGAGTTACAACTAAAGTCCCATTGATAGGTTGATTTGAAAACATCTATAGTTTTCTCAAATGTGGTATCACATTTTGAATCAAACATGCATCACATTCTATGGTACATATACTATAGGATTAAAAATTTGAATTTACAGTTTTGACCAAGTTAAGGTGGTTAGACATGGTTTTTATATTTTTAAAAGTTGTAATAGAAAATTCATAATTATTTATTTACTTGGAAAAAAAATTATAAAAAAATGCATCGTGATCTGGGACATGAGTCCCCATTTATATCTAAAATCTCATAAAAAATATTATCATTTTTAATGGTTAGTGCGGTCAAACAAACACCTACTTATTTTTTTCCTAAAATTCAAGTACTACTGCACTGGAATTTCAATTTTTCACCAAATAGATATATTTTTTTATAAAATAAACCTGGTAGTTTAGAAACTACATTCAATTTTCTACAGATTCTATTCTTACATATTTTTGAAATCATATAGATAATTTATTCAATTTTTTACGTCAAGTTGCCTAACTCTGATTTTTTTGAATTTTTTGCCACTTAAGGGCCTATTTTTTCTATGATGATCCTCCACATACCCACTAATAGGAAAGTGGTTGTTAGGTCAACAAGCCAACTGCTAGAGATGAAGTCTCCTCTCAAGATTATGAGCAGAGTTGGTGCTATGGATTCACGAATTGAGGTTTCGAGCTTGCAGATGGAAAGGAGTGTTGTGGCAGAGGTGGGGCAGAGTGCTAAGGGCTTTCCAATTGTGGACCCAAATAGATAGAGGAAAAGAAAGGAGGTTGTTGTGGGAATTGCGAAGTCTATTCGAAAAATCCAAACTCTAATTGCTGCTGGGAAGGGGAAGGAGGTCTCTGCCAATCAAGATAAGGTAAGTTCCTCTCATGAGGAGGATGCTCTAGGTAAGGGAATTTTCAACATTGATAAGGAAAATATTTTTGATGTTTTGGGAACTGCTAGAGAGGGTTCCATTATTTTTTATGAGTTATTTAAATGGTTGTTCCACATACTTAATATGACCAACGTGAAAGTTCATGATATGATAAGTAAAGCTAACGAGTCTCTGGGCTAGAATCAGATTCATAATTTGATGAACTCTCTAGAAATTGTGGCAGATGAAATGTTTATTATGAAGCAAAATCTTGAAGGTAGGGTTCTATCCCTTGAAACTCATATAGAAAGTCTTTATGCTAACATGGAAAAGGGTGGGGAAGTGGATAAATCTAGGGTTAGTTTTGAATATGTGGGTATTACCTCCCATTTTGAAATGGCCAAAAAATGCAAGGAGACTATTCGGTCTAGTGAGATTGGTGCTACTGGTAAGTTGTTGGTGGGTGAGGTGTCTAGTGATAAAGGTGTGTGATAATAATGTTTTGATTACCGAGGTGAATGTGGGTGGGCCTAGGGCTAGGACTCGTAACAAGACCAAAGCTCAGGTTGGTGCTTCTGTAAAAGAATTATCTAAAGCCTTTGATGATGGTCAAAAGGATGTAGCGTGCAATGTGGAGGCAATAGATATACTGAAGAATATGTAATGTTGATGTTTGTGTTCCTCCTTTTTGGCTAACTTTTTGTTGATGGTATGTTGTAGTTGGGCTGATATATACTTATTGTAGTTTTCTTATGTTTCAGCCGCTTTTTTGTAAAGGGTTTTAGGCCCCTTCAAAACTTGTTATTTACCTCTAATAAAAAACAATAACCATAATTATAAACCTGATTTTAAACCCTAAATTGTTAACCATAATTGTAACCCTAACCTTGCCCTAACTTTAACCATAAACATTAATCATAACCCTAATCCTAACCAAATCCCTAACTATAACTCAAAACCCTAACCCTAATCTCATCTCTAATCCAAATCATAATTGTAACTCTAAACCTAATCCTAAACCCTAAACCCTAATATAACCCTAATCTTGACTCAGTTTCTCATAACCCTAACTCTAACTCTAAACCTAACCCTAACCCTAACACAAACAATAAAATATAAATTGTAATATTAACCCTAACTCAATCTGTAATAAAAAATAAAAATATTTAAAGCTCACATGGGTAGCAAAATTGGATTGGGCAATGGGTTTGCTCCCCATTGGTCTCAAGTTGACTCCACTCTCGAGTTTAAGAGGTGGGACTTCTTGCAAGCAAACTTTGCTTCTAGGTTTAAAGTTTGCTTCCAAGTTTAAGAGGTACTTCTTGTGGTAGCGACTCCCACCTGCCGAGGACTAGTCTCACTTTCTCACCCCAACTCACCCAGACACCCAAGATACGAGCTAATTTAACTAAAAATAATAAAATCTTATTAATATTGTTTCTATTAATTTAATTTAAATATTGAAATGTTCATATCTTTGGTATAAATTGATGTTATGCATTTTGATTAAAAATGAATTTTTGTTTCTCATTTTTTATTTGACTAATAACAAATCAAAACAAGAGTTGCAGAGCAATGAGGTTCCTACCTAAATGTGCAAGAATAGTCCTATTTTTATTTGTTATGTCTGGTATGTTTTAGCGTTTTAGCAATAGTGTTGATAAAACTAAAAAGTAATGTTCTGGTTCTATCGAGACCAATCCCTTTGTCAGAAAATGAACCACCAACACAAAATATCTAGGCTAAATAAATAAACAATCAATTGCAAAATGGGTATATGGTGAATCTTTTGATAAGTTCAAAATTGTTTGGGAAGAGTATATTATTTGAAGTAAAAAATAGTAGAATGTGAATTGAGGTTTGTTGGGAATTGTCAAGAAATCAATTAGAAATAAGTTAGTGTAATGGATTGCATAGCCCCTGAAGCTCTGAAATCTTCAATGAAGGACTTTAGCCATGAAATATAATCAACCACAAAGAGAAGTGTTGCAACAATGGAATGCTAAATAAAGATTCTATATCGATATGATGAAAAAGATATATTACAAATGAACAAGATGCCTGAATATAGAGGCAAAGAGAAAACCCTATCTAGATGATTTTTAAATGATGAGATAAGATCAAGAAGGAATCTTATCCTACAAGCTAGAAGGGAAATATTATCCCATTTATTTAAATGATTTATCTAATAATGCAACCTAGGACTTAATTAATTAAATGCAAGACCTAAGCTAACTTATGCTAGTGTAATAATTAATTAATTACACTAACACCCCCCATAAGTTCAACTTAGGGAGGAAAATGCAATGATTATGCAAGATGATGATGATGGGTCCCCGCTACGAGGCCATGTTAGGTACCCATGTACATGAAGATGCAAAAAATCTCCCACAACCAGAGAAAAGGGGAAAACCCAGTGGGAAGAAAACCCCTCTCCAAAAAGGAGATAAAAAGCAAGAAAGATGGAAGAGTGAAGTTTGGAGGACTCAACATTATCCCCCCAAGGACTACGACCATCACATATATAAAAAAAGATCAAAAAGATATGGACTAGATAGCCACCCCATAAAGGAGAGTAGTCCCCTTTAGAATGTCTTCAAGACCAGTGGGAAACTGAGCAACCAAGTCAGATAGAACTGAAGAGAACCCATCCATGTACCACAAGTCCGAAGAAGTAAAGGTATCCATCCCTACTGAAGCAAATCTCAACTGAGAGGTGTCAAAGGAAGAAGATAGTGCCATGCAAAGAGCCAAGTCAATCCAGCCTCCACAACCCTGGCGAGGAGGGATTGATGATGTGCTTCCTAGTCGTGTCCACAAAAGGATATAAAAATCACGAAAAATCCTAACCTAGGAATTGGAAATTCTAGAAGGTGACTAATATCTTCTTATGGTCATTCATTTACATTATCAAACCAGGGAACGTATACTTGAAATGGAGTGGCACTTTATGTGCACTAAGAACCAATTTCAGTTACAATTTACCAAAAATAAATGCTTGGAAGAAATTCTACCTATGTTGCAGGGATGTAATGTAAAGTCTTCTTAACTTAAACATAACTTAATCAAAGCAAAAATCATGACAACTATTACTAAGAAACAAACTATGAACTGGCCTTATGCTGCAGGAACAAACACATGGATGGATTCCCAATGTTGCAGGAACAATATAAGATTGAGTTTGCGCTGAAACTTTCAAGAATGAAATCTAACTTATGATCAATAGGAAATAAACAACTAACCAACTACAAATACTTACTAAGTGGGCCTCCTTAGCAAGCATCAACTAATTTATGCAAGAATTGAACTCAAAACTTCATCAACTTTTATTTATAAACTTAGAACCATATACATTGATTGTTCGACTTATAAGAAAACTTATAATACTAACTCTTACATACTCTGCTTGCTCACTCGCGCAGAAAGAACACTTATTTATATCAGAAAAGAAACTAACTACCTAACTCTAACAGAGAAAGACGAAGACATAAATGTATCCTAAAACCTTTTCTGGAGACCGAGTTGCATGTACTTCTCTGTCCTTTTGATGGCTGCTTTAAAGTTTAGGGGGCTATGAGGCTCAAATTTCTTTAGATCAATAGTTAGTTTTTCCCATCTTTTTTCATTTCTGGAAGATGAAAGCTCCCAAAACAGATATGGTTGGTCTTTGAATTCATCATACACCTACTTCCTGATATCAAATATTTTCATTCTAACTGCTTGATCATTGAATCCATGTGCAACAGTAAGCCAAGTTCTCAGAATTGTATGGGGATCTGAGCTTTCAGGTCGCAGTGGAATAGGTTCATTCCTTTCAGCCTCTTCATAAGCCTCTAATTGTCATCCATAATTAGTTTCATTGGCCACCCAAGACATGAGTGATCTCAAATGAATGTTGCCAATGTAGAGAAGTGGATTCCACTCTATTTCAGAAGGAATTAACAAACCATGCAAATAAAATTCACATAAAGAATTTTTCAACCAATTAGGTGCTACTTGATACACATCATAAAATTCCTTGGTTGTGTGAATAACAAGGTCTAAATTCCTTGAAATTATCATCAATTGAAACCAAAAGAATTGCTCTTTAAGGCACATGGCATATACCCTAGGTGGTGGTCTACATTCCATGATTTTACCAGTTACTTTCAACATTTAATCTATTTTCTCTTTCATTTCTTGAATTTCCTGTTTTTGCCTTTCAATTTTTCTTTTCAATTGCTTCCTTTCTTCCTCCCAAAGACTTTGTTGAATTTCAATTTTAGCTAAGTGGCAGAAACTCAAAGTTTGAAATGTAATAGGCCGCCATGTAGTCCTAAGATATTCCAAAAATTCAATCAACAATGTTCTTGTATAAACAACCATTGCCTGACAAGTTGTAGGGGGTAATGGGGTGTCATTGGACACTTCTAATTGTTCAGGTTGTTCTTCCTCTTGTTGCAGGACAGACTCCTATTGCTGCTCAAGAGGAGATTATGTTTCTTCATAAACTTGCCTAGCTGCTTCAGCTAAGTCATCAAGACTTGGCATTCCCCTTTTATTACCACTACCCTGTTGTGCTTCCTCAGGAATAACGGATGCAATTTGTGGAACATTCTCATATACATTCTGAGAAACATCTTGACTGAATTCCTTAGATTCCTTAGAAATTACTATAACTTTGGGTTGAATGGAGGTCAAGGTAACTTTACGTTGTTTCCTTGATGAAACTCTTCTCAGCAATGTTTCAGCTGTAGGAGACACTTTCGTGGCTTTCCTTTTTCTAACCTTCCTAGAGGATTTAGACTCAACAGGAGAAGATGATAGTGAAACTGTAGTGGCAATAGGCGTTGCTGCAGGAGAAACTGCTACAGGGGAAGATGTTGTAGGAGTAGAACGTTTTCGCTTCTGAACATGAGGGTTAGAATCTGGGATTTGTTCTGTCCTAGTTGACGCTCCTACCTTCATTTTCCCTTTTTCTTTTCTACTGGCAGATCTGGTTTGCACATGGGTAGAGGGCTTTGGTGTGGAGGCTACAGGACTATGTGCTACAGGAGCAGATGATTCTTGCTCTGCTTCCCTACTTGTAGATTCTACTCTCTTTTTCTTTTTCTTGGGCTATGCAAGGAGTGCTCTAGGAGGCTCTAGAAGTTGTAGACCCTTTTGAGCAACAAATTCTTACCAAGAAAAGGGTGATACATCCCTCACGGAACACTCGATCAAGAGTTTAATGATGGCATGATGGGCGACAGAGTTGTCCCTACCCCTCTGGGTTTCATGGGAACATTGTTTCAAAAGGTTTAACAAAAAATTTGGAACATTGATAGCTAAACCGTACCTCATATGACTTAACAGTTTAAAATGATAGGAATGCAAATAGGAAAAATGTCCCTCACAAGTCAAGTACCTGATTATGAAGGCAACATATTTCGGGTATGGAGGAGGTAGTGACACTTGTTTACATCCTTGTTTGGAAACCTCCAAGGGTCCATCTGTTGGTATTGTGAATTATTCCCTAGTAGAGACAACATCTGAAGAAAAATTTTCTCCTACCGCCGGAAGCCCAGTTACTTCTGCAATCCGCTCTTCTATAATGGCTACTATCAAACCCCACACTATAGCTTCTTCCTTTGAAAGAGTTCTCAAAAACTCACCTGCAACTTCCTCATTAAAGAAATCTAACCTCAGAAAATAATTCAACCAACTACAATTGCTGAATGCCTGAACCATTTGAGAATTTTGCGTCAAGATCTCATGAGCTACAGGCTCATGTCTTACTAATTGGCCACCCATATTCACAAATTATCCCAGCTGAGATTCCTGAAACTCAAACTTCTTCTAAAAATTCAAAAAACTTTTTCTGCCCAACTTCTTTCTGTCCTGCCGTCATTTTTCTCTACTTTTCCAAGAATGACTCAAAAGATAATTGCATGAAATGATTGTTACAAACTACTCAAATCAAGCAGTTAATTATTGTTTAAGATGGAAATACACAGTCATATTTGGAAAGTACAAGAAAATAAAAATATCCTAACATTTGTGATAGTGGCAGTGGGAAAAGTTTGAAATGGATTATCCCGCCCCCTACTTAAAAATTTGACATGTGTCCACACATGTGTGAAAGAATAGGTGAAGATCAGGCAATAATGACCGATATGTACATAATAATTAATGAATAAATGAAATAAATAAATGATGTGACAATAAAAGATATTGCATACCTTTTAATAAGTGCTCGTACATGCTAGGAAAGATCACAACTGCAACATGAAATGATGGCTGGAAGTGAAATCATAAATGAGGGCGGTACAACAAAATGGATGACATGGATGGATGACGTGAAAGAAGAGGGAATGAATGGTAGTGATGGATAAAAAGCGGAGGTGGCTTCCTTAAAAAGGAAACCTTTATTATGGGCATGCAATGCAAAATTTTAAAGAGATGCTACAGGAGAAAGGCCGAAGCCTTTTGCTGTAGGAGGATCAGTGGTCGTATCCAAAATAAATTACTTCATAAATTTCTCTTTGGATGTTGGCTTATGATACAACCGAAGACGATGTCCATTAACCAGTACCTTAAATAAGATAGGATCAATTGTAGCTAACTGAACTGAACCATTATCAAATACATTTTATATTTCATAAAGACCAAGCCATCTTGTGGTGAGTTTACCTTGATTTTTCTTGTACCTGGAGTCATAGAGCAACGCCCAATCACCGGCAGAGAATTGCTTAGTTCTGATATGACAGTCATGCCATTTTTTCTTTGCTGTTGGATAGCTTCAGTATGCTATAGGGCAGCTTTCCTTATCTTATCCAATGCATTTAGCTGCAGGAGGCGTTCCCTCTGGGCTTCTAAAATATCAATGTCAAGCTAGAGAGCAGTTCTCAAGGTCTTATGCTCAAACTCTATTGGCAACATGGCAGTTTTTTCATAGAGTAACTCAAAAGGAGTGAACCCTGTAGTTGTTTTCCATGTTATCCTATAGGCCCAGACTACTTCAAGAAGGCGACTGCTCCAATCTTTTTTGTGTAATTATACTGTCTTAGTAAAGATTGCCTTGATTTCTCTATTGGTAACCTATGCCTGACCATTGGCTTGAGGGTGATAGGGGCTAGACTTTATGTGCCTGATCTTGTAATCATTCATCAATGCACTAATTAAGTTTGATGTAAACTGAGCTCCCTGATCAGTAACAAGTTCCTTTGGGACTCCAAACCGAGTAAAAATCTGTTCATACAAAAACTCAGCAACCTTATTGTCACAGACATGTGTCATTGCTTTCACTTTTACCCACTTGGTTACATAATCAATGCAAACCAAAATGTATGATTTCCCATTGGATGGAGGATCAATAGGCCCAACAAAATCCATGCCCTACTTGTCAAAGGGACTACCACTTGAAGATACATGGGCATTTCATCAAACCTTGTTGGTCTTCCCATACGTTGACATTTGTCACATTTTCTAGTGCAGCCTGCTGCATCTTTGTGTAGTGTGGGCCAATAGTATTTTGTTGCAAACACTTTCATAGATGTTCTCTTGGCTGCAAAGTGCCCACCACATGACTCATCATGACATGCATGCAAAATGTCATAGGTTTCATCTTCCCTAACACACCTTCTCATGACTTGGTCAGGTCCTGTGTAGAATAAACAGTCTGCAATCCATGAAAAGTTAAAACTTTTCTCTACCAACAATTGCCTTTCCTTTGGTGAGAAGTGGGCTGGGATCTTGTTGGCTGCTAAGTAATTTGCAATATCTACATACCATGGGGTTCAAGCAGTAATTGAAAACAGGTGTTCATTGGGAAATCTATCATCAAGTACCTTAGGGGTGGCAGGTGTAGTTGTTTAAAGTCTTGACAAGAAATCAGCCACCACATTAGCCCGACCTAGCTTATCAATAACTGTGATATCAAATTCCTACAACAATAGGAGTCATCTTGCTAATCTGTGAGATATGACAGGCTTATTCATGAGGTACCTTATTGTTGTATGATCTTTATGGACGAATATTTGGTAACCAGTGACATAATGTCAAAATTGTTCAGGGCATACACAACTGCTAGCAATTCTTTCTCTGTGATAGTATAGTTTAATTTAGGGCCTTGAAGGTTTTTGCTAATGAAATATATGGCATGCTCTATGTAATTCTCTTTCTGTCCTAAAACTGCCCCTATGGCATAATTAGAAGCATCTGTGTGTATATGAGAGGGAAAACTCCACTTTGGTCCTTGAAGAACAGGTGCTTGAGTAAGTAAATTCTTAAGCTGCAGGAAAGATTTGTCACAGGCCTCAGTCCAGTTAAATTTAGAATCTTTAATCAATAAGGCATATAATGGACTGGCTATTTTGCTGAAATTTTTGATAAATCTTCTATAATATCCAACATGTCCTAGGAAGCTTCTAACATCCTTTTGTTTCAGAGGTGTTTGCAAAGTTAGAATGAATTCTATTTTTGCAGGATCAACTTGAATTCCTGTTTGAGAGATATGATGGCCTAAAACAATTCCCTCTTGCATCATCATGAAGCATTTCTCACTATTCAAAGACAAATTTTGCTCCTTACATCTTTTCAACACTTTCTCCAGATTTGCTAATGCTTCTTCATAAGTAGCTCCATAAGTGGTGAAGTCATCCATGTAGATCTCCATAAAATCATGAGAAATGTTAGCAAAAATATTGATCACTACCCTTTGAAATGTTGCAGGTGCATTACATAGGCTAAAAGATAAGACAAAGTAGGCAAAAGTGCCCCATGGACTGGTAAAAGTTGTTTTGTCTTGATCCTCAGGGGCAATTCTAATTTGATTATACCCACTGTATCCATTTAAAAAGAAGGAATACTTTTTACCAGATAATGAGTCTAGCACTTAATCAACAAATAGCAGTGGAAAGTGATCCTTTTTAGTTGCTGTGTTCAACTCCCTACTACACAAACTCTCAATTTTCTTCTTTTTTTAGGAATAATCACCAATAGAGATACCCATTGACTGTCTGAAATGGGGTAGATAAAGCCAGCATCAAGCAATTTTTGGAGCTCTTTTTTAACTATTTCCCTGAGTGCTGGGTTTATCCTTCATTGAGGCTGCCTAACAGGTGAACAATCTTCCTTAATGTAGATCCTATGAGTACAGAGTTGAGGATCTATTCCCTTCATATCCACATAGTCCCATGCAAAATATTTGTGTTGTTCTTGCAACATTGCGACTAGGGCAACTTGTTGAGATTGAGGCAACTTATTATTGATGTTCAGACAACGGCCTGGAGACACTTCTACTTGCTTGGTAAGGTCATTCATGGAGGTTGCTGATAAATGTGGTGTATGTATTTCATATGGAAGCAGATTGTGATAAACTGCAGGAGACTCAGGTGGCAGGCACTTAGAATTTAGTTGCTACAGGAAATACTACTAAGGACAGCTATCTGGAACAAATTGGCTACTCAGATCAGAGTTGGTCTGCAAAATGTGTAAAAGTAGGTCATCCTCACTCTGAAGCTGTGAAAATGGATTAGTTTGCAGCATCATTAGCTGAGCCAATGAATTGACTTCTTTAGTTTCCTCTCCTAAATTTGGCCAAATTAGTTGAGACAAGTCTGGCTGAGGCTGGACAGGTGGGTATAAAGCCAATTTCTTTCTTGACTGACCATCAGAAATTGTCATATCTTTTGAATGAAATCCTATAAGAGCATCAACTGTAGCTAACCATGGTCTACCTAAGATAATAGGATATCCTCCCAAAGTTGCCTTAGTGGACAATATGGTAAAATCTGCTGGGTATTCCCAAGACTCAAGGATGACAATGACATCTTCTACCACTCCATCAGGTGTTATTGTGGAACTATCAATAAGCTGTAGGACGGTAGATGTAGACCAAATGTTTAGGATATTTTGGAATGACTACCTTCCCCAACATAATATCAGCCAACTATCCTAAAACATGGATAGTTTGGGGATCCTTTTTCTTTCTTCCTGGTTTCTTTAAACATGCCTCCTTAATGACTTTTCCATAAATTGGGACATCTTTAATGGCTTGAAAAAGGAGAATTTGAATGTGTACATTCTTTAGCTGATCCAAAATATCAAAGGTAGGCTCTTCCATAGACTTGGATGTAGTAATTTGCAATCTCTAAGGAAAAGGCGGTTTGTCCTAATGCTGCAGAACAGGCTCCTTAGAGACAGTATTTGATGCAGGTATGTCTTGCAGGATCAGTAGGTTGCTTAGAGGTAGAATTTGGAATCTCTGTAATTACAGGCGGCTATAGAGCAGGGAGAGTGGTTCTAGACCTGAGATGGATATTATGAATATTTAGGGCATAAGTTGGATATTGATTGGATTCTATAAGATACATAGGCTATTGTTGCTGCTGCTGCTTATTATTAGGATTTGGCAATGGTTGAGCAGGCATAGGCATTTGTTTTAGAGGGCCAATATTTGTTGCAGGTGTTGCAGGAGGTGGCATGAGGGTTGAAGGTTGTGGCTACTGAAGTTGCAGGGATGCAGGGGATTGGTTATGCCATTGCTGAGGACCTCTCCATTGAGGATTCTGCTGCCAGTTACCTAGGGGTGGAGTCCATTATCCTTGTGGCTGTTGCCAATCTCCTTGAGGAGATTTCCATTGAGGACTCTAATAGTTAGGCCAATGTGGTTGAGAAGTATTCCAAGGTGGTGATGAGTCATATGTAGGTTGCCATTAGTTATTGTAATTAGAATAAGGATTACCAAAAGTCAAAGGGGCTTAAGGCATACCTTGTCTTTGAGCCCATGGTCGCCTTTGTGCAACAAAAAATACTTGGTCATCATCACTCTCTATTATCTTAAAATCAATAGGTAACTGCTTAGCCTCTAGGTTAGCCACCATCTTACATCTGCAGTCACATTTCTTCTGTCTACAATGTGGACAGAACTCAGCCAAGATTGTTTCAACTTCTTCATGTTTCTTCCGAGCTTACATAGTATCCAACTGTGTAGCCATATTGTTTATGATATCCTGCTTAAAATCAAACAAAAAATTTGTGATCTCCATCCATGAAACTCCATTAGTGGAAGACTTTCCCATTGTGGCTTGATGACCTCTACCCTTCTTAACAATTGCTTGAGAGTAGTTGAGACATATTTTCTTGATATCATCCCAAGGTAGTTGGGTTATATCTCCTCCTCCCATCAGGTCCAGGGCATCTATACAAGTGTCACTGATTCCCCTTAGGAAAAGTAATTTATGAGATTCTTCATTGAGAGTATGGTCTAAATTCTTTTTCAAGGAAAACAAGAATCTTGAGATATAGTCTTCCAAGCTTTCATCCTCCTTTTGTTGAATTTTGAATATATCATCACCCTTACTACCACTCTTACAATATTTCTTGTATTTCTCAAGAAATTTTGTTTGCATGGCTGCCCAACTATCAACAACACCCCTTCCCAAACTCATGAACCATCTAAGAGCTCCTTCTTTCAAAGTAGCCGAAAACAAATTCAGCCTGTGAGCATCTAAAGTGTAATCATAGTTACGACAGAGGATGTCAAACTCAAACAAGAAAGTTTCTGGGTCCTTTGTAACTAGTCCATAGAACTTGGGAAGTAATGAAGAAGGAATATTTTTAAGGTTATCATTATCTTGCTGAGCAATGATGGGGAATTCAAGCAGGAGGTCGATTAGGTGGATTACGTGCCATAGTTTCTTGATGGAGTATCAAAGCAAATGGATTTTCTTCAGGTTCTTCATCAGATAAATCAAATGGCAATTCAACAAGCAGGTTTTCAGCAAACAGATTGATATTTTGGTCTCCTCCTTCCTCAAATAGATTATAAGCTGGTTCAAAATTGTTATTAATGAATGGAAGGTTAGGGAGGAATCTTCCTAGAGCATCTTTTCTTCTATGCATGCAATAGAATGAATGGTAAATTGATTTTTTTTTTAAATGCTTGAATAATAGAATAAACTACTGCTAACAATGACTATGACAAGTTTTTAGCTTGACACCATCCCCGACAACGGAGCCAAAAATGGTTGCGTCCACAAAAGGATATAAAAATCACGGCAAATCCTAACCTAGGAATTGGACATTTCAACAGGTGACTAGTATCTTCTTATGGTCGTTCATTTACATTGTCAAACTAGGGAATGCATACTTGAAATGGAGCGGCACTGTATGTGCACTAAGAACGAGTTTCAGTCACAATTTACCAGAAATAAATGCTTGGAAGGAATTATACCTATGCTGCAGGGATGTAATGTAAAGTCTTCTTAACTTAAACATAATTTAATCAAAGTAGAAATCATGACAACTATTACTAAGAAACAAACTATGAATTGGCCTTATGCTGTAGGAACAAACACAGGGATGGATTCCCGATGCTGCAGGAATAATATAAGACTAAGTTTGCATTGAAACTTTCAAGAATGAAATCTAACTTATGATCAATAGGAAATAAACAACTAACCAACTACAAATACTTACTAAGTGGGCCCCCTTAGCAAGCATCAACTAGTTTATGCAAGAATTAAACTCAAAACTTCATCAACTTTTATTTATAAACTTAGAACCATATACATTGATTGTTCTGCTTATAAGAAAACTAACACAAAGTTCTGATTCTTATTATAATACTAACTCTTACATACTCCGCTTGCTCACTCACATAGGAGGAACATTTATTTATATCAGAAAAGCAACTAACTACCTAACTCTAACAGAGAAAGACATGGACATAAATGTATCCTGAAACCGAGGAACATACTTCTCATAAATGAAAGCATATCTGTTCAACACAATTCAAAGAGAATTTAACATTCCACTTTTTCCAGATTAATGATCATTTAGATTTCTTCCCAATGACCCGGTCAGGGAGTCTTTGCTGGAACAACTTCCTCGATGTCATGCTAGAAATGGACTTTACTGCAAGGCCAAGGTCTGTTGCGCTTAACTCGTTCATACTTCCTTGAACAACCTGCGATACACAAGGCGACAGAAGCGAAAGAAAGCACACATGGAAAACAACACGATACACATTCATTAATCACATATTAAATCTATTTCATTATTAAAAAACCATATGCATTATATCAGTCATTCAGGAGGTCAAGCAGGGAAATTAATATAGACACATAGAGATGTTAAGCTACAGGAATATAGAAATGTGTGGCTATAGGATACTACCCAATTTTAGATAAAAAGTCTTTAATCAAAGAGTTAAAACAACCATTAGAAATAAGAGTAAGGGTATTAAAAATACATCATAGTACTCAAATTATGAGCATATTTCGAGCTCATCACTTCCTACCCTTGAATTAGGAGAGTCAGGAACAGGTGGAGCTCGATCCCAAAATTTGGTGAACTTGTATACCTTGGAATGATGATTTGCTTGACCATAGGCAACAAGGACATCAAACCTATCTCTGATGATAGCAAGCTCTGAAGTGAACTCAATTTTCAATCCCTCTTAAGCAAGTTGATAAATAGACAACAAATTATGAGCAATCTGAGGAATGTAGACAACATCTTCCAACCTCCTTCCATCAAGAGCAACATCACAGATACCAACAACATAGATAATATCTGCATTTGCTGTGAACATTCAATCAAAGGTGGCAGGCCTCAGAGTATCCCACAAAATATGTTGTTGAGAAGAAGTGACATGTTGGGAAGCACCAAAGTCAAGTACCCATCCTTCTCTGTTATCAACCAAGGTAGTTATCAAAGCATTCCCCTTTCCAAGATTGTCAATAGTAGCAATGCTAGCAATACCTAATGATGACTCTTCATGAGAGGGGGAGTGAGGAGATTTGACTGTAGTAGATGGGAGAGTGATATGGTGATCTTTAAGTATTTGTCGAATCTCATGTATCTCTCTCTTGAAACATGTATCCTCAATGTGACCAAGCCCATTGCAAAAGTTACACTCGGGCCTCTCCCTCTTTGGCTTGTCTTCCTTATGCTGAGATGATGATTCAAAAGAAGCTCCTGACTTTGATTTTCCCTTATGCTTACCCTTTCCTTTTGATGGTCCTGCCACCAATGCATGTGACTTTGTGGATGTATCAACCTGATTGAGCTTGAACTGCTCTCTAGTTAGCCTTTCATAAAATGTCTCAAATGATGGCATGACAAAGCTATTACCAAGACCATCCATGGTGGAATAGAAAGAGGTAGCAAAATAGGAAAAGGAACCTCTCAACTTAGATAAAATCATGAATATGCACTCTTTGTCAGACTTATCTTTGCCACATCCTGAAAGCTGAGTCCTTAAAGACTTGAACCTTACCAAGTAGTCTTCAATGGAAGGAAATTGATCAACAACAAGTGAAGCAAGTTCAGCCTCCAATTGCAAAGCTCGAACATCACTAACAAAACCAAAAATATCCTTGAGCTTGTCCCAAACCTCCTTGGGAGTCTAGCACCCCTCAATATGGAAGAATAAAGAGGTAGAGACATGTAGAGAAATGAGCCCCATTGCCTTTGTTAGTGTAATTAATTAATTAATTATTACACTAGTATAAGTTAACTTAGGTCTTGCATTTAATTAATTAAGTCCTATGTTGCATTATTAGATAAATCATTTAAATAAATGGGATAATATTTCCCTCCTAGTTTGTAGGATAAGATTCCTTCTTGATCTTATCTCATCATTTAAAAATCATCTAGATAGGGTTTTCTCTTTGCCTTTATATTCAGGCATCTTGTTCATTTGTAATATATCTTTTTCATCATATCAATATAGAATCTTTATTCAACATTCCATTGTTGCAACACTTCTCTTTGCGGTTGATTATCTTTCATGGCTAAAGTCCTTCATTGAAGATTCTGGAGCTTCAGGGGCTGTGAAATCCATGATCTCAACATAGTATCAGAGCTAGTCCATTGAAACATCAACCCTTGATCCAGGAAGTTGGAGTGCAGATTCTTGCAAGCTTGGAGTTTTATGTTGCAGGCTAGTTGGTTCTCCTCAAGAGCCAAGCTGATTTCTGGAGCAAATCAGGCTCTCTCCAACCTCTCCATTGCATCCAAAAGGCCTCAAAACCCATAGATCGCCTGTTCATTTGTCAAAATCAGAGTAGTTTCAACCGGGAGCCTTTGAGGTACATTTTTGGGTTTGCATTTTTTGTACAAATCCGTATACATTTGCAGAAAAAAATCTTCCCTCTCAGTCCTCAATCAAGATCAAAAAAATATTTGGCTATTTTGGGCGGAATTTTTCTATAGTATCGGCATAAATTTCTCTATAGGGATCGACTTACAATTATATTATATGATCGGTCGAAATATTTTTTGCAGGCTATAGTTTATTTGCATCGTCGGCTTTTTCCATCAGCATTTGATTTTTTTGAATTGCAATTTTAATTGCAATATTCAAAAATTTCGGTGTCGGTTTTATTTCCCCATCGGTCTGCAGACTTCAACCTACTTTTGTGTCATCTCCATGTCGACCTTTCATCACTTCACTTGCTGTCAGCATCACCCACTGTGTGATAGAAAGATGTGTATCAAAATAAGATAAACAAATCACACAAAATGAAACATTAAACTAAAGAAAACTGAATAAAATGAAATTAGAGAATTCAATCAAAGCTTCTTCAAAACCGTTCCATTTTTCTCTATCTCTAGTGATTTGTTCGAAGCTGTTGCTCTCAGATTGTGTAAGCAAAGCTTCTCAGAATGACAACCTGCAGAACGAGTGTGCAAAAAGGAAAGTACTTCTCTATGCTATATGCTGGTGGAGTGAAATGCTGGTACGGATATGCACAGGGGCTGTAGATTATGCACAGGGGCTGTGGATTATGGATGGTTCTAAAACTAAACTATGAGGATGATTGGCCATGATATGGAATGATTCTACAATTTATGAATGCTAAAAGACTATGCTATGGATGTTTGAAAGCTATTTGACTATAATTTTCCTATTGAAAGCTTCTATGCCATTTCAAAGACCCGACAGTCCTTTTTATAGTATTTTGCAAGCAAGAGCCTGGTTGGCAATGATCAATAGCTATGAGATTGTTTGGTAGATTTGAATGGTGAGAGATGGAGAGGTTGAGAGGAAGATGGAGAATGTTGGGAGGTTGGAGAAAAGAATGGAGCTTTATCTTCAACCCACGGGAACAAGCTTGCACAGGAACAGAGAAATTAATTTTCTGTTTTGGAAGTTTGTTTCACGGTTGTTGAGGATAATGCAATATTAAATAAATAAATTTAT
Organism: Sequoia sempervirens; assembly: GCA_007258455.2. Classification (NCBI taxonomy): domain Eukaryota; kingdom Viridiplantae; phylum Streptophyta; class Pinopsida; order Cupressales; family Cupressaceae; genus Sequoia; species Sequoia sempervirens. The sequence goes on along the minus strand of VDFB02002848.1, from coordinate 87,732 downwards.
TTAATTTCATGTGAATTTGATTTTTAATTTTAGGACTATAGAAGATTCAATTTAAATATTTGAGATATTTAATTGAAAATAGAACTTTAGAAGAATTTAATTAAATATTTAAGATATTTAATTTCGAATGGATTTTTAGAAGAATTAATTAAATATTTGAGATATTTAATTATAAATGGAATTTAGAGGATTTTTAGAAGAGAAGAATATTTAATCTTTATTTGAATAAAATATTCAAGCCAAGATTATATGATAATTAATATAAATAAATCATTTTGTTTATTTAATTAATTAAGAAATGGATAAGAAAAGTGATTAAATAAACTTATTTATTTAATCGAAATGAAAGAATGAACAATATAAATAAATTATTTAGATTTATTTATACGTAGATTGAATTTAGAGATTTAATTAAATATTAAAAATATTTAATTAATTACCAGACTATTATGATGTGACCATTTTTTAGGTGTATACACCCACCTCACCGGCCGTTGACTTCCCGACGACTGCCATTCATCGTCGGCCATCGATCACTGACCATCAATTGCTGTCTCTGTCTGTCTGCACCAACCCCGATCCCATCGGTAACCAAGGGCTCAGCCGATCTCCGAAGCCATGCATCCTACCGACTGCGCCACCGACAAACCACCGCTCCTGCCACTGGATCGCCACTCCGACATCGCCCGCAAGGTGGTGTGTTTTTTTAAACTGAGAGCAAAGCCCGAGGTCATATCAGCAACCAAGGGCCCCAAATTTTTCAGCCCCTAGGTGCTTATCTTTTGCACCTTGTTAGCCAGATCATCACTATTCAGGCATAATTCTTCCCGGAGGCATAACTTCTGCATACGATATCAAAAATCTACAAACGATATATCGTTGGAAAGCTATTTCTGTCTACTTTCCAGAGGTGTGCTCTATTTTTTAGATTCTGGTTCTATCACATTTTATTCTCAGTTGAAGTGGAAACCTTAATTTTTTGGGTTTAGAGGTGATTTCTAGTTTTTTAATTTGTTTCAAAAAGCTTCACTTCAGTTGGTAGTTCATCAGATATCTGCATTCAATTTTTTTTGTCAGAAATATTTGTCTTGGATTGTTGTTCTTCTCCAATGGTTGACACAGGATTTGAGATTCTTACTCCTCATAACTATCATACATGGAAGGTCAGTATGCAGAGACTTCTTTAGTCTAAGGGACTTTGGTCCACTTTGAATGAGACTCAACCTCATCTCACCAGAGAATATGAAAAATTCCAACATCAAATCAAGTGTGAAGAGGCTGTTGAGATAATTCAAATATGTCCAGGTAATTCACTAGAGTGTGAAAACATAGAAAACTGAATAAAATATACCTGGAGTGAAATCTAAAAAAATTGCATGGATGGAACTGAAGAGCTCTGAAATACGGTTCCAACGCCACTAAGATCGTGAAAAATAGAGAAACTGATCAAAAGTTATGAGCTCGGGACTGAAAACAGCTCCTTTGACTTCAACTGGCTGTAGAATGCACCAATGGAAAAGTGAAGTGATGAGACCCACACCACTAGAAAGTTGACGGAAGCAACTTTTCGACGATATCTCGTTTGCCAAAAAATGATATCGTATGCCCAAGTTATGGCCTCTAGAAGAAAACAACTCCAAAGAGGAAAAAAATAGTGGTGGATTAAATTTGACGGTCAAACGACCTTCACAGCAAAAATCCGAGCCTAAATTTGATAGCCAAATGGCCGTCGGCGGATTTACACAATTGAATTTAAAAAACAATAAAAAAAAATACAATGAAAACCTTTGATTTAAAAAAAAAATCATAAAAAAAGGGCCATGGGAAGATATGCCTGCACAGGTCTGTGTAGGTCAGTACCTGCATAGTAACCTGTGCAGGTACGTACCTTCCAGTACTTTTTTCTTTTTCTTTTTTAAAACAAAAAGCTTTTCAAAAATTAAAGCTTTTAAATTTTTTTTTTTAACAATTTGAAAAAAACTGCTTATTTAAATTTTTTTGTAGAAAAAATAATTTTTTTTTATGATTTTTTTTTTTTACCTTAGAGTGCATGCACGGATAGTACAAGCGCAGTACAAGTAAAAAAAATTGCCTTAGAAATCAACTGAACCAAATATAGGCGAGTTTACAGTCGATCTTTAGGTTTTTGGCCGCTCCGAATGCAATGGTGAGGTCCGTTTAGGCTGAAAATGGTCTAAAAATTTGAGCACCCTCTGGATTTGGCAAAAAAAGCCCTTTCTTCAAACCCTGACAGATCTGACAAATGGAAGCCAAATTTGATGAAATAAAGGTCGATCTTGACTATTCCAGCAGCTTTGGATTCAATGAAGAGATCTGATTTGACCCTGGATGCACTAAAAGTGCCCACTTCTTGGATCAAAAAATGAAAACCCCAAACCCTTGAAGTTCCAAAAAATCCTTCAAAACACGAACAGGAAGCAGCAAGTTTGGAGCTCTGATATCATATCCCAATGTGAAGTGTGAACCGAAGCAAACCAAAGATGTGCCCAGCTAAGCAAGAAAAAGCTAAAAAGAGACAACAGGAAACCAAAAAACTCATGCGAGTTGTCACCAATATGAAAAATGGATGCAAGAACCCTCTTTAATGGAACTTTATATCAGTTCATTATTACAATACCCAATGATTGCAGAAGGAGATAATGCAAAACTATAGAAACTTAAGCAAAAATGCAAACCTAGTGCATAAACAAAAATTAATGCATGCATAAAATAAGGTATACATATTCTATAAATCACTTCAGATCTGTATAGAGGTTGAAACCAGCTTTCCAACACCGTGAAAATCACGAAAAATTGATTAGCAAGTGAAAATATATGCTTCCTGGAGTGAAAACGAAAACATCTAACTTCTGAGGCTGAAAAAGGAATCAAAAATTAAAAACTAGAAAACCACACCTACACCATTGCTTAGAGCTTGGAAACAGTTTTCCGACAATATCTTGTTTGCAAAACAATGACGCCGTATGTGAAAGTTATGCCTGATTTGGTGAAACTGGTCCAAAACTGCCCAACATGACCTCTAGAAGCCCTCAGGGGCTAGAAAAATAGAGCCCCTGGTCGCATGGGCAGACCAGGGGGCTGGCGGCTGGGGGCTTCGGCGCAGCCCATGATCACCAATGTGACCACATGCTGGGAGCTAGCTGGGCCCATGAGGGCTGAGGGCAAGGAGCGGCAGACTGGCGATTGTGTGTGGTGGCGGTGGTCTAGTGGTGGCCGCCAGGCGGTGGGCCTGATTTATGCGGGAGCGTCAGACTTCCATCAAAATTTTTGATTTTTTTTAATTTTTTCTCGTTTTCGGTGCCTCGAAGACTATGCCTGGGGGCCATATGGCCCTTAGGCAAAAAAAATTGCCTCTCTAGACAATTGTGTCCAAATCGGACAAATTTTATATCAAAATAGGGGTTTTTGGGTGCTGCGAATCCAACGGCGAGGTTTGTTTGGGCCCAAAGTGCTCTAAAAATTAGGTGACCCCCAGATCTATCAAAAAAATCACTGAGCTTGAAACCCTCACAGATCTGGCAAACGGTGACCAAAATGAATAAAGTAAAAGCCATTTCTGAATTTTTCTAGCGCTCTGAATCCAATGGAAAACCCTGATTTGATCCAAGACACTGCATAAAGATGCTCAAGGAATGAAACCCTCGAAGGACTCCAAACGAGCTCTGCAATGTCTTCCTCCAAAAAAGCTAAAAAGGGGCTGCAAATTGAGGCTCTGATACCATGTTAAAAACCAAGATCTGATTGCAAACCAGAAAAATCACCTTCCATAGAAGAGAAAAATAAAAAAGCAGAGATTTGCAAAAGATGTGCAAATTGATATATTCAAAGTACAAATAATTACAAGAGATAATTTGCTTTATAAAAGCAAAGATGCATAAACCTAATCTTATCTTGAGCAACAAGATAGCTCAATAAGAAAACTATAAGAACCTATAACTTAGGAATTAAATATGCCTAAGTAAACTTATGTAAAGTGTAATTAAATATTAATTACACCAACATTGAACACATTAAATTTATATATTATAAAAAGAAAGTAAAAAATGTAACAATTTTTTTATATATAATTGAATATATTTTTCTTTTGTTATAATCTTGAGCAAATAAATCATCTTCATTCCTTAGACTTAGAAATGAATTTAAGTTGTTTATGTAAGAACTTTATAGTTAGTTTTTACAAAAATTTTATTTTATTTATTGTTTACTTTGTATAATTAGAAGAGTAGTATATTTTATTTTTAAAAATTCTTTATAATTATTTATTATAATTGTTATAAATATTTCATATGTTTTAATTTTTTGAGTTAACAAATGGAAATGTCTCTATTGAGCACTTATCTTCTTTAGTTGTAGGAACAAACTTCAGAATTGTATCTCAAGCAGACTAACAAAAAGTTGGAATGATGAAATTCTAAGCATTGAACACCATCACAAAATAAAATTAATGTTGATTTCTTCAATGGGTGTATGATGTAAGCCAAAATTGGTCCAGCCAATTTCATTTAGTTTACAATTATTTTAGCTGTGTATTTTAAAATTTTAAATATTAATATTTTAATTTATTTTAATAATTCCTTCGCGTATTCAAGATTTGAAAAAAAAGATATTGAACCTTTTGTTTGCAAAGCTACATATGCTTCTTCTATTCCATGATTAAACAATCAATCAATGGGATGTCTTTAACAAAAACTTTCAACAAAATAAATAATTCCAGCATGATTAGCTTAATTTTACCTTTAATTACATAAGAGTAGATTTAATCTATAGTTAAACAAAACAATACAAAAAAATTTTTATGCATTGAAGAGTCTGAAGACCACTAAGCATATGACCTGAAAGAGCAAAGACAGATGGGTTTTGATTTTATGTTGATACTTAAAGATTATGTCTTAAGCACAAACCTTTTTCAATTTAATTTTGAACAAATTTGAAAAAATCTACATATTGTACCATTTTGGACAAGATTAAGTTGAATTTCAAGTTCCTAAAAACACCCTTCCCTTTATCAATGCAATTAAAGGAAAAAATGTAATTTAAATGCGGTGATTTTCGGTCTTCATAAACCATTTGTTAAGTGATAAATTTTGTTTGCTTTCAAAATCGAAAATACTTAAAATTTTGCAAGATCAGTTGAATAACAATTATTGTCTAAAATACAGATCAAATAAAGAATTGCAAGATGAGTATTGTCTCTAAATCAATACACAAATATGTATTCCATAGAAAAATTGATTTTTCTATTCAAGAGAGTGTCGCACAAAACACAATCACAATCAATGCTTCATGGAAAATATGCAACTATCCTTTGCATATAGTTTGATTTTACCACAATGATATAATACAGTTTATAGTTTGGAAATAAATTTAGAAATTTTCAATGAAAAACTTGTTCATTTACCAAAATCAAAGAGGTTTTCCAATATTAGAAATTCCACCGCAATCACACTTTGTTGGTTCTTTGAACACCCATTTGTAGCACTTATTTGATGCAACTTTATCCATCAATTTGTTCAAAAACATAATATTAAATTCTACAATAATTGCATGACATAGAAACACTAAAGCTAAGGTCTTGTAAATAACAATAGAAGTATATAGACCCTTCTCCATAATTGTAGAGATGAATTGACATTATTTTGAGTGCTTTTCTAACTGGGTCATCCATGTCCAAGTCCTATAAACAGAGAAAGCTAGAAGATTTCACTATTTTTTCTCTATCATTCACATTAAATAAATTGTAGCTTTAAAGCTTAAAAAGCTAAGTTATATAGTGGACCCTTGCTCCATAAATTAAGTAGAGGATTGAATTGATCAAACATTATGGATTTAGACTGCTATTTTCTAATTGGGTATGTATTCCATGCTTCCAAGTCTCTCTCAAGTGAGAGAAAGATCCAACTAAAATTGAAGATTTCACCCATTTTTTGAAAGCACTCTATCCTTCATTCCACATTGAACAAAACAAATTGTAGAATCTTCATGAAACTCTAGTTTTCATCTTCAAATTCTTCATAGTTTAGCCACTATAGGCGAAAGTGAAGATTTAGTTACTCTGGCCAAAAATTGTTAGTGGGATCATGAGATACTTCTATGATATTAAAAAAATGGTTCATATAACATATATACTCCATTTTTGAAACAGTTATGCACATTAGAGAATGTGACGTACACCCTCCACGAAACATCTTATATTCCCACGTCGCAACAACCTATCAATTTTCAATGGTTTTGATTTTTTATCGAGTCGAGATTTAATCTCCTATTTTTTTGTACATGAAAATCCCAATCCACCCTGCTGTGATTGGATAATTATTGATATTGAACTTTTGAGATTCAATTTAATCTAAGAAAAATATATATAATCAATTTAATAGTTGGATTATTGACATTTTAAGATAATTATGATTTTGAATTTTTGAAATTAATTTACTATTTGGTTAAAATAGTTAAATTAGATTAAATGAAAGTTTTGACATATAATTGCTACTTAGCTTAATAGTTAAATTAAATGGAGTTTTTATATAGAATAATTAAAAAATAGTTGGATAAAATGTGTGTTAGATTAAAAAATAGATTTGTGGTATTTATTATCAAAGTTGTAATTAGATAAAGTTATGAACAATTAGATTAAATATACATTATATAACCAATAATTAAAATAAGTACTAATATGTGAGATAATTATTGATATTGAATTTTTGAGATTTAATTTAATCTAAGAAAAAAAATATAATAGATTTAATTTTAAAAAATAGATTTAGTAGTTGGATTATTAACATGGTAAAATAATTATGATTTTGAATTTTTGAGATTGAATTACTATTTGGTTAAAATAGTTAAATTATATTAAATAAAAGTTTTTACATACAATTGCTACTTAGCTTAATAGTTAAATTAAATGGAGTTTTTATATAGAATACTTAAAAAATAGTTGGATAAAATGTGTGTGAGATTAAAAAATGTAGATAATTGTGGTATTTATTATCAAAGTTGTAATTAGATAATGTTATGAACAATTAGACTTAATATACTTTATATATCCAATAATTAAAATAATTACTGATATGTGTAAGATAATTATTGATATTGAAATTTTGAGATTCAATTTAATCTAAAAATATATATAATAGATTTAATTAAAAAAAAGATTTAATAGTTGGATTATTGACATGTTAAAATAATTATGATTTTAAATTTTTGAGATTCAATTATATTTGGTTAAAATAGTTAAATTAGATTTTGACATACAATTGCTACTTGGCTTAATAGTTAAATTAAATGGAGTTTTTCTATAGAATAATTAAAATATAATTGGATAAAATGTGTGTTAGATTAAAAAATATTAGAGATTTGTGGTATTTATTGTCAAAGTTGTAATTTAGATAATGCCATGAACAATTAGATTTAATATACTTTATATACTCAATAATTAAAATAATTACTAATATGTGTAAGATAATTATTGATATTGAAATTTTGAGATTCAATTTAATCTAAGAAAAAATATACAATAGATTTAATTAAAAAAATAGATTTAATAGTCGGATTATTGAGATGTTTTGATTGGAGGTAAAAAATAGGTTTTAAAGGGGCTTGGAACCCTTTACATCAAAAAGTAGCCGATAAAAGAACATAACATAAAGCAGCAATCATCCCAACGATAGTCAACCAACAACCAAAAAGAAGGAAACCAACCAGTAGCACTATAGATTGTTCAAAGTCTCCACAACTTCCATTTCACTAGCAACCAACTTTTACACATTATCCACAATATCAGACACCTCAATACTCGAGGCCCCCCAACCTGAGCTTTCATTTTGTTTCTAGTTCTAGCCCCTAACCCACCAGTTTTTACCTCACCACTCAAAACACTACCTTTCATAGCACCTTTCTAAGCAACACACTCCACATCCTTTAGCTTACCCCCAACAACAGTATCATCAACAAACACATTCTCCTTTCTCTTTTTCACAACAGTCACAAGGGAGATCACCTTGGTAGAGTTCGAGATAGCCAAGACCTTAGAGGCATCTCCACCCTTCATCACAACATTCCACACCTTATCAAATTTATCCTCAAGGGATAATATTCTACCTTCCAAATTTTGTTTCAGATTAACAGTTTCCTCCACCATAGTATTAGCCACCATATTAAGAGAATCCATGAGATTATCAATTTGGCTTTGGACAAAAGGGTCCTCAACCTTTCTAGCAACACCTCTAATTCTAACATTGGTCCTATTAATCTCATGGAAGAACCATTTAAAAAGTTTAAACAACACATTGGCACTATCACAGGCCGAGCCCAACACATTAGACAATTCCTCCCTGTCAAAGTTCTCAATGCGTTTCCCCATAGTAATGTCCTCATCAAAGAAAATAACATGAACCTTTTCAGCATAAATTTCCTTACCTTTACCAGCGGGGACATGAGTCTTCATCTTTCGAATGGAGTAGGCAATTTCCTCCGCAATAGCCTTCCTTTTCATTATCCTATCTGCATCCGCTTTATTGGATCCCACAACATGACCACCACCCACATCTCTTTCCTTTTCCTACTTCTACAACCCCATGTCAACACCCGACAAAGCCTCACCATAAATACTGCCAGCCAGGGAGAGAGGGAAACCCTTCTCCAAGAGTAAGCCAGCAAACAACACCTTTCCTTTCTAGCTCCCCTCCATAGGCTCCTGCACATATCTAGTCACTAGAGGAGGAGAGGAAGCCTCTCCATAAAGTTCATTTTTGTACTTACCCCCCTTAGAAAGAACATTCACCACCACCTCATCACTACATGTCATATAGCCTGCCTTATCATCTAGCTTCCTTTTTCGAGTCTTACTCGGAACACGGGAACTAGGGCCCTCATCAAAAGTGGCATACGAATCCGGGACATAATCAACATTGTCATCCCTATCAGACTCAGAATCTTCATTCAAAATAAGTATCCTATTCTTAGGCTTCTTACTAACCCTTTCCTCTCCCGAGTTCGTCTCATAACCCTCCCTAGGTTTAGCAATAATTTCCTTCAGAGACACTATAGTATTTTGCACCTCATGAGCTTTGACATGTTCATAGATCAAGAGAATTAACCCTGCATGCAAGACAAGGTTTTTGGGGTTTTTCCAATGATCTTTAATCCCTGAGTCAAGTGACATCAACAAATAGTAGGGAAAGGACACCCATTTCTTATGTCAGAAATGGTTAAGCAACGAGAAATGGTAAGTGTTAATTGTTGTATACTTGCCTTCCAAGGTTACATACCTCATAATTTCTTCAACAACATCATGCCACAATACTTTTAAAGAGCTCCTCTAATGCCCACCACTCTTCGTCGGCTTTAAATCAACAACCTCATTCCCTTTAAAGAAAATAGACATTGCAGTCTGTGATTCTTTTTTGTCTCTGAACACCTTCATACCCTAAATAGTCAAGTCTATAATTTGGGCTATAAATTCTTCATCAACCACAATTTCCCTACCACCCAAATTTAGGGTTCTCTCGTTCCACCCTTCAACAACCAAAACGGTGACCTGGGGATTATTACCATGTAGTCTTTCCATATACGGAGTTAAACCACCCTTCTCTAAAATCTCCCACACCTCCTTCCTCTGCTTAGAAGTAACACAAGACCTAGGTTCAGTGAGGTTTCTGTCCCCACCCATCTAAGAAGATGTAACAGATGGAGACCAAGCACACAACAAAAAGCTTAGGAAAATATAACAAACACCACCCAGAACAAGAATACCTAGAAGAAGCCTTTGGAAACAAAGGCGATTAACACCCATAATTCATGTGAAGCCAGCCACAGGACACAAATGCAATAATGAATTTGAACTTCACGCCTTGTGAAAGCCATCCCTCAAAATCATAATCTTAACATCCTCATTCATGGCATTCAACCACGTGAATAAGGACAAGCACCCCTTAATGTACAATAAGATTGACATTAGATTAGCATTCATTATTAATTATAGATGTTTCCTCAAAAGGAATAGGATCATTCAAATCCCACTCCTTGCTATCTCTAACACCAAAGTTAGCGAAGAAATCAGCTAAAATATTTCCCTCTCTCAAAATATGGGAGATATAAACATTATCAAAGGAATTGATAATATCAATAGAGTCCCTGACCAAGGCCTCAATAGTCCAAGATGGAGGTGAGGCATTCTTCAAATTGCTAATAATGTTCAAAGAGTCTCCCTCCAACTAGACCTTCCTAAACCCTCTACTTTGAGCCAATTTGAGTCCATGATAGGCTACAACTACCTCCACATAGTGGTTTGTCTGGATTCCCATAGCAGAGATGAGCCTACCATTAGAATTTCTAATCACTCCCCCACATCCAACAAGTCCTAGATTTCCTTTAGCCATGCCATCAAAGTTGATCTTAACCCAACCATTCAGAGGAGCCTTCCAAGCAACATCATCTCTTGAGGATTTCCCTTTAGAGACTGGGAGAGATATATCATAGGGCAACTTCCACTTTTGAGAAATAGAGATATCATAGGGACCGAGATTAATATTTTGATCAACATAAAAGGAGATACCAGATAGAAAGTTTTCCTTAATTCTCGCACAAATCTTATGGGAAATAACTAAAGCTGGAAGAGCAAAATTTCTAAAAATTATCTTGTTGCATTCCAACCACACCCCCCAAATCAAACAAGGCAGAGTGGGAGACCACAAAATCTATAGATTTGGATTAGAAGAGGGGCCAACCCATTGAAACCATAAGTCTTTGACAGAGCCAAGAAACACCCAGCTAAGATTCTAGATCGAGAGCACATGATTCAAGATCACACCAACATATCTGCATCCAATCAACAAATGACAAGTATTCTTCGCTTCCTCTTCACAGAGAAAGCATCTATTTGGCATAACAAAGCCTCTTTTAATCAGATTATTAGTAGTAAGAATTTTTTTCTAACAAAAGAGCCAAAAGAAAATATTGATCTTAGGAATCAATCTAGAGGACCAAATAGAAGCCTAAAAGGGAGGAAGACTAACAAAGGAATAAGAGAGATAAAAAGTCGAAGCGACAAAAAAGTTACCCGCAGAGGAAGGCTTCCAAACAAACCTATCAAGAGAGGGGAGAGAAGGAATATGAACCAACGAAATAGCCTTATAAATAAATTTTAGACTAGGGTCCACCTCATGCAACTTCCTCCAACAACCTCCTTCAATATAGTCAACAACAAATTTGTCAAACTGTCACACACATAGGTCCATAAAGGGTTGAGCCCATGGTTCATCCTTGAGAGGCCCATTACCAAACCAATTATCATCCTAGAACAAAATACTCCTCCCATTACCTATTTTCCAAAAGAGACCCTTAGCAACAAGCCTTCAGGACTTCAACATACAATTCCACAACACAAAACCATGTAGAGGGTTAAACTCATGAGATAAAACATCTCTAACCCCATTAACACCATGTAAGTACTTGCTACAAGCAATTTTTTCCCACTCACTTTTGGCTAACAAGAGATTCTACAACTGTTTACCCAAAAGGGAAATGTTAAATGTTCTAATTTTGGAGATTCCCAACCCACCTACCTTTATAGGCTGACAGACATCATCCCAAGCAAACAAATGAGTTATTTTTTTATCTTCAACACCTGTCCATAGGAAGTTTTTCTAAATTCCTTCCAAGATATCCACAAATTTCCTTGGCATGTGAAAGAGACTAAGAGCATAGACCAAAATATTTTGAAAGGTGGATTTAATCAACTAAAATTTACCAGGTTGGCTTAACAAAGCCCCCTTCCACCCAACCAGCTTGGAATTAAATTTTTCAATCAACCCCCTCCATAAAGAATCACGAGCCTTCGAGCATAAGGGGAGCCCTAAGTAAGAAGCAAGAAGTTCACCAATTTGACACTACAAAATTATAGCAATCCTAATTTTTCTTTGAATCAGAGTGTTGAAAAAGAAAATAACACTCTTCTATAAGCTAACCTTCTATCCAAATGTAGCCTCATACATTTGTAAAATCTGTTTGATAGCCTTAGCTTCCATAATAGATGCCTGCCCAAGCAAAAGAGAATCATCCACAAATTGTTGATGAGAGCAAACAAGGTTAGCAGAAGAAGGGGCTAGCCCAGACATAAGACTAGAATTAACAAATCTTTGGATAAAATGACCCAAAGACTCAACCATAATGATAAACAAGGAGGGAGAGATAGGATCCCCTTGCTATAGAACCCTAGAGTAGTCAAAGAGGAGGAGAGCCATTAATGAGCATAGAGAACCAAGGGGTCGAAATAAGTTGATGCACCAGAGCCACCATTTTCTCCCCAAAACCAAAGTAGAGAAGAATCTTAAACAAAAAACCCCAATCCACTCTATCATAAGCTTTGATCAAATCAAGCTTAAGGATGAAAATAGCTTATTTATTAATAGTAAGCGAATGAATATTCTCATGAACAGTGAGAATGGAGTCCAAAATTTTCCTACTAGCCACAAAACCATTTTGCTGAGGAGAGATGATGAGAAGCAAAAATTTTTGCAACCTCAACGCCAAAACCTTGGAGAAAATCTTATATATCGAGTTGCATAGACTAATAGGACGAAACTCCTCAAAAGAAGCAACACCAAGCTTTTTGGGAATCAAAACAATAAAGGAGGAGTTCAACTCCCTTAACAGGGAACCTGGTCTGAAAAACTCCTCAGTGGCCGCAACAACATCTTTCACAATAATTTCCCAAAAAGACTGAAAAAAGAACATGGGAAAGCCATCAAGGCTCGGAGCCTTATTACCTTCAAAGGAGAACACAACACACTGAATTTCCTCTACTGAAGGAATACAAACTAAGTGCCTGTTGGTCTCATCATCCACCAACTAAGGAATGTCCCTCAGAATATCCTCTTGATAGGCTAAATCAAGCTCCCACTCCATCGAAAGCACCTGAGAAAAATAGGAAGCAACAATATTCTCCTAATCAACATCCTTTTGCAGAGCTTGGTTATTATAGTTAATCATATTGATCCAATTAAAGGCCCTTTGTTTTAGCGTAGAAATATGAAAAAACTTAGTATTTCTGTCACCACTCTTCAACCACATGATCCTCAAATGCTACTTCCAAAATTTTTCCTCCTTCCCAATTATATTATGCAACTTGGAAATAATTTTTTTTTCCTATAAAATCAAGTCTTGATCATACCTAGATGATTGAATGACTTGCTAAACAGAATGAAGCTCCTTAGAAACCCCATCTTTCTCCAAAAAAATATGACCAAAAGAGGAATGGTTCCATTTTCTAACATTAAGCTTCACATTAGCTAGATTTTTAACAACTCTATACATAGCTGATCCATCCACATTAATATTCCACCAATCCTTAACCAAATTGCCCAAATCAAGATGACAGGTCCACATTTTTTCAAACCTACAAGGAAAGTTCTTCTTGCTACCCAAAAAATCCATAGGTAGAGCCAAGTGGAAGTGATTCGAACCCAATCTGGTAAGAGTTGAAAGAGAGTAAGAATAGTGGAATAACCACTCAGGATTTAAAAGTGCATGATCTAGCTTAACTTGGATAAGGGCATCACCCACATGCCTATTCAACCAGGTAAAGGAAGCCCCTTTCAAATCTAGATCAAGAAGAGCCAAATCATTAATGAACTACATAAGGTCGTATCTACTATCATCCACATTTTGTGAGCCACCCATCTTATCAACATCATGCAGAGGAGTATTAAAATCTCCAATGACCAGCCAATTACCTACATTATAACAAACTTTAAAAGAAGCAAGATTCTCCCAAAGCCTTTTTTCTAGAGCTTTTACAATTAGGAGCATAAATATTAGATAAAGTCTAGGAGAACTTATCATGAAGGTGGAAAAAATAAGTAGCCACATGATTGCTATCATTAAGCACCTCCACACCTCTAATAACTCGAAGATTCCAAAAAGTCACAATCCCACCAGAAGCACCCACTACCTCATAACAATGCATACCACAATCCTTAAAAAGCTTCAACTTAAACCTAGAGAGCTTATCTAGTCCCATTTTAGTTTTGTGAATTAAATTTTTTTTAGTGCGATGATCTCTTACCAGATTAGCTAGGAGATCATGCTTATGAGGGTGATTCAAACCCCTCATATTCCAGGAAATAATCTTCATGGGAATTTAAGGGAAGTGCTCTTAGAGCAGATATCTAGTAGAGTTCTTTGTGTGCCATCAGCTATACCCATTCGGCTCTCTTTCTCCCTCACAACATTAGCTGGGGGCCAACCTCTACCATGCAGCTCAGACCCATAGTCTAATATTTGCTTATTCCTTGTCACAACTCTTGGCAAAGGAGAATGTTTCTTCCTATTACACCCACGAACTAGAATATAAGGCGGGTTATCCACTTCCTTCGACTCCTCAAACTCCTTGTCATCAGGCTTCAAATCCAACCCCTCTATTTTTGACACAACACTTTGAGGAATCCCCCCTGGGAGGAGAACCAGATTCAACAATCACAAAAGAATGATTTTCCTCCAACATTACAGACCTTACCTCATTAGACACAGGGGACAAGAATTCCTTTTCAATCTATTCCAAATCTTGATTCATTTCCCCCTGATCTAGTTGACATTCAACCACCTTATCAATCTCATCCAGATTTGTGTCCTCATGAACCTTTGAGGAAGGCATACCTTCAAGCTCCACCTCTTGAGCAGGAAGTTTTACAGAATCCACCTCCTGGGCTGGAGGTTTCTCTACCTCTCTCTGTTGTTTAGTCATTTGCTTAGGAACTTTGAGAGGACATTTCTTGGCCCAATGACCAACTTTCTTACAATGGAAGCAGGAAAAGGGATTCAACTCAAATTAAACCAACTACTCCCACACCCCAAGTTTAGAGTTAATCTTAACCATAGAAGGAAAATCAGCTGAATGCTCCACATTCACACAAAATCTAGCATAAACCAGCCGCTTCCTAGAAGCAATCATTTGGTCTATTGACAACAAGCAACCAAACATGCTGGAAATCCCCTTGAATACCTCCTCATCCCAAAATTCTAGTGGGAGGCTAGGCAATCTAACCCAAACTGGAGCAGCCAAGAAGGAGCACGAGTTTGGATCAAAGCCCATTTCCCATTTCTTCAACATCAAGGAGGACTTTCCAAGGAACCACAGTCCCCCTGTCAATGCTAACACCATATCATCTTCACAATTGAAGGAAAAAGAAAAGAAACCTTTGGCCATAGCAGCCACATCAATTTGTCCTTTAGTTTTCCAGTGAGTTAAAGTAAACTTGTGCACCAACTCAATGTGAGGTCGAGGACCAACAAATTTATCCAACAGAGCCATGTCCATATTAGACACTCTTTTGTTCACAATACAGTCCAAAACAGAAACAAAGTACTCACCAGTCTTTTTATTAGCAACAAAAGGCACCAGAGGAGAAGTACTTTTTCCTTTAGGCTTAGACCCAAACAGATTTGTCCATTCGAGAGAGCAACTCGACAAGAAAACATTCTTAGTCTTGTAAAATCCAAGACCCTCCACATTAGAAATCCCATCACACCCATCCGAAAATAGGCCATTCCTTGACTTTTCAGAGTCAGGTACCACTTTTTCATAGCCAGGCATTGGGGAGAGTGTCGGGCACACACTCTTGGAAGCCCCTTTTTCGTCAGAAGAAACGTTACCCACAAAAGGGGACCCACTCAGCTTACCTGCAGCAAGGGCCCTACCTGACATCACCCTTGCATCAACACACCATCCACCTTTACCCCTTGAAGCAACATCTTGATCTCTCGCCTTTTTAGAACTTGAAAAATCGCCACCGCCATCACCACCACCCAAGGGGCTTCCCATCACTTGTTTTTTTTAGATTATTGAGATGTTAAAATAATTATGATTTTGAATTTTTGAGATTTAATTAACTATTTTGTTAAAATAGTTAAATTAGATTAAATAAAAGTTTTGACATATACTTAGCTTAATAGTTAAATTAAATGGAGTTTTTATATAGAATAATTTAAAAATAGTTGGTTAAAATGTGTGTTAGATTGAAAAATATTAGAGATTTGTGGTATTTATTGTCAAAATAATTTAAAAAGATTAGAGATTCAATTTTAAAAAAAGAAATATTTAATTTAAAAAAATATAGCTTTAATAGTTGGATTATTGACATGTTAAAATAATTACGATTTTGAATTTTTGAGATTCAATTACTATTTGATTAAAATAGTTAAATTGGATTAAATAAAATTTTTGACATACAATTGCTACTTAGCTTAATAGTTAAACTAAATGAAGTTTTTATATGAATAATTAACAATTTCTAATTTTAAATTTGTCATAATTTTTACATTTTTGGATATGCAAACATTAACTAAGGAGCGGAATACCTAAAATATTATGTTTCATTCCTAAAATCTTCCTTATTGCCTAAATTTTTTTAGCCAATGATATTCAAGAAAAATAATTTTCAAAATTAGAAAAGTTAAAAAATATGCATTTAATTTTAGAAAAAACTTCAAATATAATGTATAAAAGAAAACAATCAATTTTGATTGGTTTAAGTTCAAAACATTAATCATACCATAACAAAAATATAATAATATAATATATTATTATAATTTAATGTAACCAATTAAAATATATATTAAATCTTATTATATTATTATTAATAAATTAGTATTATTTTATATATGAAAAACTATTAATATGCTTTAATTAATATATTTATATTATTATACTAATATTTTTTTTATTATTACAATTAATTTGATTTTATGTTTCATAAATATTATATATTTAATAAACATTATATTACTAATATATATATATATATATATATATATAAAGTTTATTAATAAAAAAAATATTAGAACATTATATTAATAAAGCTAATATTTATTTATTTTACAATGAGATGACTTTATAAAGCTAAAAGAGTGGAGTAAAATCTATTCCTAAACAAGAAATATGTATCATTTTTGTTTGAATCAATATAATTTTTGCAGCTTAATAAAAAAATAAAATCTATTCCTAAACAAATGTCAAAATAATTCATATTTCTTAAAAATTCACCCATAACACGAGAAATAACTTTTAAAATTTATAAAGTTAAATATTTTACATGTTCACTTTAGAAAAATTAAATTTTATTTGGAAAGGACAAAGTAGGAAAGGGGCAATTTCATTTAGATTTTGAATTTTGTAGCATTTATAATATTATAGAAACATAATAATATAGTATAATCATAATCAGAATAGTACCAAAGAGTTGGAGAAGGTATGCGTGTGGGGTTCCTATTGCAATCCCATGACTTGTAGTAAGTTGTGGGTTGCATGTCCAAGCCTCTCTGTGCATGCGTTAAGGAAGAGTGGATTTGCGTGATCAACAAGTTTTTTCACATGTGGGGTGGGTTGTTATTACATTTTTTTTAAGGGGGGTTATGCTTTTTTCATATTTTCTCTACATGCTTTTTTTGTTTGGGGCCTATACAAGGTGTTCTATTTTGGGGAGGTATAAGGGTTGCCTCTATTTTGTTGTTTATGGCCTCAGGTGAAGTGACATGCTTTAACCACAATATGGATTTTCAAGCTTCCATGCATTTGATCTCCCCATCTTTGTTTAAGCGTTTTGTTGAGAGTAATTTTTTTTTAAGGCATCAGGGGTAGAGGGGATGGCTTTGATTGGAGGTCTTCAAATCCCAAAAACTAATGGATGTTTGAAGAGGTTCTAGGATAGGCCTGTACTAGTGATTCAACTTGACTCAATTATAGAGGGCTTTGAATATTTTTCGAATCATGCTCTTATTTGCAAATTCATGGGGATGCAAGTCTCTCTGTCATTTCTAAAGGGTTGGGCGAGATGGACATGGAACATTGAGGGAGAAATAGAGGTAATGCTAATGGCCAACAATTTTTTTATGGTCATTTTTAATTGCATGACTGATCACAACAAAGTTTTTGAGGGAGGGCCTTATTTTCATAACTAGATTGGCTTATTCCTCAAGCCATGGCATACTAGTTTTAACCCTTTAAAGGAGCTTCTAAATCATGTTCCAATTTGGGTACACCTCCCTTGGTTTCCTTTTGAATTTTGGTGGAATGACATTTTGCATATGGTTGCATTGTTGCTGGGAAAACCAGTGGGTCCTTCTTAGCAAACACAGGACAAAAAGGTACACACTTTTGCTTGCATTTGTGTTGAAATATATTTGAGTAACCCTCTTACAAATTCTTTAGAAATTCATGTCGGTTCTTCCTCATGGGTGCAATAGCTTGATTATGAGGCCTTACCCTTTCAATTTCAATTATGTCACGAGTATGGCCACCTACAAAAAAGATGTCCTAGGATCCGCTCTTTTGAGCCTCATCCAAACCAACCCCCATGTAACCCTTCTAAGGAAGATAAAGGAAATGCTCCTTTTTCAGGTGATGTGACTGACAAAGAAGGATTTATCCCTGTCAAGCCTTGTAATAGGAATCATGGTCAAAAAAGTTCTTTCAAGGACCAATAGGAGGATAAAATTTTCAACTGATTTGATTTGTTGGATGATCTTAGCTAGCAGGAGGTGAATCCTAGTTTGATGGTTCTAGATTTGGGTGTCCTAGAGGTGGTTCAAGAGGTCTCTACATCTAATTAGCTTCAAAACATTTAGGAAGGTGGTCTAGCACTTTCTCAAATGGATACAAATCTTAACTTTGTGGTTTCAATAGATCTTGCAGTTCCTATTGATGTTGAAAGGATCGAGGTTGAAAACTCATCCCATCTGGAGAAGATGGTGCCTAATTTAGAGAAAGGAAATAAGGCTTCCCCTTCCTTAGGGATTCTTTAGAAAAATCCTAAGAAAGGGGCTAGAGAGAAACCCTCCAAGGCTGGGAGAGAGAAGGATTTAGATAAAATTAAGATGGTGGGTGAGACATTGGTGGAGTAAGAGTCTGTTAAAACTCTTGACTCCCACTTTTCCAACCCCAAGAGATGATTATTCTCCCATGGAATGTGAAGGGATTGAACAATGGCCCTAGACAAAATAAAATTTGTGGTTTGGTGTGAAATCATTTACCAGATATGTTATTTCCAAGAAACTAAACTTCCAATGGATAGTATGTGTAGTTTGGTGCCTAAGCTTTGTTGGCAGAGACAATGTCAGTGCTTTGGTTCCCAAGGGAATGTTGGGGGTGTGGCCTATTGTAGAGAAGGGGGATTCACTTTGATGAGTCTCTTTGTTCTCAAGAGAGTCCCAAGGAACGAACTACCATAAACTACCTCAGACTACCTCAAGGGACAAAGTGAGAGTTTCAAAATTAGAAAGGGGTGACCCCACAAAATTGGTTTACAATTCCGTTGAGGAAGGAAAATTGCAAAAATTCCCCCATGAAGAAAATTTCGAGTTTTGGGGGGTTCACACGAAGGGGAGTTTCACTCTAACCCAAAAGGGGTATGCTTGAACCCCCCTTCGAGCAAACCCTATTTAATGATGGGACCCTCATTTTTCACATTTTTTGGAATAGAAACAAAGAGAAATTTTGAAAAAAGGGGGGTTTGCTTGAACCCCCCTTTGAGCGAACCCCCCTTCGCTCGAAAGGTCAAGGGGGGTTCGAGTGAATCCCCCTTTTTTGCCCTTCTCCCCTTCTTGTACCAAATTTTTGCAAAATATTGCCTTTCAAAGCTTGGTTGAGGATGAAAATGGAGGAAACTTCATAGACCCAATTGGATGATGGTAGTCCTTGGAACGAGCTATCCATCAAATATAATTTTAATATATTTTGGTTTTATTATGTATTTTTTTTAGTTTAATTAAACATAGGTTTTTCACTGAAAATCAAGCTCTCTATTCTGCACATGTGGAAAAATAGTAGATTATCAAAAAGAAATTTTGAAAAATATGTTCGCTAGGTATTGATATCCTTGATCTAGTAAAAAAAAATTGAATTTCGATACATAGAAAAAAAGTTATGTTGATAATTGTTTCCTATTTCTGAATTGTAATTGGTTTGAATTCAAAACTTGATTAAGAAAAAAAATTCAATAAAACACTATGAAACCAAATGGACTTGTTATATATCATAGTTACAAAGCTAAATTAAAAAAAAAAAAGAATTTTATCCTTCATAGAAAAAAAGTTGTGTTGTTTGCGGTGAGCATCGCTCCTTAAAAATGGTGTTTAGTGATAAAAACTAGTTTTCAAAGGAGATGAAAAAAGAAATGTAATCTAATTCAAAAATAAAAATAAAATATATATTTAGAATCTACAAACAAATTATCACAAATCACTAGTTTGCATCATTTTCAAATTCCTCATGGTTTAGTAGCTATAGGTGCTCAAAAGTGAAGATTTAGTTTAATGTCTAGTTTGACCAAAATTTGTAAACCAGTATTGTGGGATCACCCAAAGAGTAGGCCACAGACGCCTTTCAGATAGACTAGCAAGCTTTTGGCCAAGGACAACAACATGACATATGGATGCTCGCACAATGTGTTGGAGTCCCAAAGGCACATTAGCATCTCATATAGATTGAAAATCTAGAATATCATAGAAAACAACAAAGTGACTACTACTATTCTAACTGCTAGGAACTCTTGGAATGCAAGAAAGTAACAAAGAATAACAAAACTAAAATAAGGAAAAGTAAACTAAGTAAAATGTAAATGATAAAGTGAGAGAAGGAGAGAAAAAGAATTCTTACAACAACCAAAGCAATGAAGCCCCCAACAAAGAAATATCTTCAATACTTGCACACATAAGATCAAGGGAAAATGTTGGGGTTGTTTAGGGGTTTGCCTCAGTCAAACCCCTATTTTGGTGTTCCCACCTCCATGGATAGCCAAATAGATAGATAGAGAAAATAATAGACAATGAGATAGATAGATGAGATAGACAAATGCATAGACAAGGGATGTGAAAAATCCTATGATGCTTAAAGACATAAGATAAGCAAGATGTCACATGCAAGTCTTAAGGAGGCCAAAGAGAGAGATAGCTGCAAGAGCCAAGAGAGTAGCAAAAAGTGTTGTGAGAGCTTCTGAAAGCATTGTTGTAGTAAGTTGTAAAGAGCTATGCAAGATTTCAAGAGAGTGAGCAAGAGAGCTAGAGAGGAATGACAATTCCAAGAGAGAAGTCAAGAATCTAGAGAGATATCAAATGGAGTGAAAAAGTCAAGAATCTAGAGAGATATCAAATGGAGTGAAATAATGGATTTAAAAGAGAAAGAAGGGAAAAGAAGGTTCCCAAGCCATTACAAGGTGTCCCAGGCCATTACCATTGACATAAGTAGATGAAAAGTGGCAAGGAACTCAAAAATGATCATTTGAACACTGAAATGTTGTGGGACACTAGCGCAACACGTAGAAATTCATGTGGCATGCTAGTTTATAGACACATCTTGCTACAAAATTATAGGAATGAGAAAAGCACGAGGTTTGATACAAAGCTAACACACGAGGGTAGCTACTGGAAAGGGGTCCTGAGCATCTTGAGAGGCAGAAAAGGTTGATGTGAGCGCTAAAATGAGCCTACACAAGCCCTAAGGGAGTGGACACTAAAGTGGATACAAAAGTGTATGTGAAATTGCAAGGGATGCAATTTTACAACATTACATTTTGGCCCCACTTTAGCAGGCATACGAATCTATACTAATATGCACACTAAAAGAAATCTACTAAATAATACCAAAATGATACTATAGAGGAAGCAAATAGCTCTTCGAACCAAGGAAACATGCCCCAAAACCAAAGACCTACAAAAAAAATGCATCAAACAAGAAAAATCTGCATAAGACAACAAGATTAGAACATAAAAATCCATTACATCATGAGGTTAGAACACATACATGGATAAAACATACACATGGTCACAAACAATCAAACTAACAAGATTTGAGTCAGCAAAGTGAAAGAGACCTCGATTTAGAAGGTTGTATCAGTATTATGCGTCATCCCAAAATTAAGAAATAACACATTTAAAATAATTCTTGAATGGAGAGAAGAATGTAAGGATTGATTACTTGAAGGGAAGAATGCATACAAAAGATGGCAAATCAACCAATGTTGAAGAGAGAAAGAAGGAAGTATATACTTAGGATGAAGAAGATGCAAGTATTCGATTCAATATATATAGGGAATTGAGCTAAGTAGAAAGAGATTGAAAAGAGATGTCTTTTCAGTTTTTTGGTCCCACAAAGTTTGACATGCATTCTATAGGTTTTCGGTCCTGTTGAATTGGCTCCATGGGTTCCTGGTCCCACAAAAATTAAAAAAAGGCTCTACAAGTTCTCGATCCTATAGAAAGAAGGAGCTTCATAGGTTCTTGGTCCTAAAAAGGGAGCACCATAGGTTCTCAGTCTTGTAGGGCTTGGCATGAAAGTACTCTATAGGTTCTCGGTCCTTAAGAGTTTGATACGAAAGTCCCTTACAGGTTCTTGGTCATGAAAGGCAAGCTTGATACAAAGGATCTCTACAAGTTCTTGATCCTACAAAGCAAGACTAACTAGATAAGCCTATGGTTGCTACAAATTGCGTTGCAAGATAGTTATAGAAAAGATAGGTCTAGTCAGATTGCCCCTAAGCTAGACATGAAGATAATAACACAGGTCTAGTTGGGTTGCCCCCAGGTTAGAAATAGTGACATGAAATATAAAATATTGCAAGATACTCAAGAATTCTTTTGAGAAGAAGGATTTCAAAGAGGCGTTCCTTCGGGAACCCTTCAAGACAACAAGGGGCCCACTTAAGGGGATAATCCAATTGAAATACATATAGAAGAGAGGGGGTCCTAAAGATGGATGCACATCTCTAGATCAATTTATCACTGCCCCCAACATACATGGGAGGAGAACCATGCAAGATACTATTGTGTTGCCACCATATAGAGAGTATGGTTACACATAAAGTGTACAACCATGAATGATAATTAGCAAGTAAAGCTACAACTGCCACATAATGGGAAACAACACAATAGAAGGGAGGTGTAAGAATCTCATGAGAAGATGCTTAGAATGGACAAGATAGAGGTAGACCTTGATATCACTTGTCATTTGAAGAAGAGGCAGGTGCATCAACAAATGGATGAGTGATGACACCAAAATCAAGAAGTTGTATTTTATCCTTTGGGGCCTTACTTTCTTAGTGGAATGGCTAGGCACTTGATGGTATGCATAGAAAGGTTGTTTTTTTATCATGTTTGTGAAATTTCTTATGTGTAAGAGGAGGAAGAGTAATCAAGTGGGCTTTGAGAAGCCTCGACAAGATACACTCTTGCTTAGATAAAGGATGTGAAGCATGAAGCAAACCTTTCTCTTGTGGAGAAGAGATTAACTGATCAAAAGAAGAAGACATGAAGACATCAGATAATGGAGGATGAATCAATTCAAGAGAATGAGGTTGAGTGGAAATCATGTCAACATTCAACCATGGTTTTTCGTTTAGATTGTTCATACAAGCAACCAAGCCCCAAATTATGTTTATGAGGTACACATTCTATATGGATTTGAATGCCTTGCTCATTATGCCCATAGCCATATTTAGAGAGAAGTTTAAAGCTAGGGCCATAACGTGTTTGTAAATCTTGAGGAGGAGGATCTTCATAGAGAGCATTATTCCAACAATGGGGATTATACTCCTCTACGTGATCACCATCAACCTTCTTGATGGGACTTCCAACATTAGCCTCTTTAACAAAAGTGTGATCATCTTCCTCAGAAGGGGGAGGATCAACATTAAGAACATTACAACTTGTGTTCACATTACCTCATGATGCAGAAGAATAATCATCTTTGATAGTGAGTTTGGATGATGTTATTGAAAGGTCTAATTGATTGGGTCAACTTTATATTCCCCAATGAAGGATGTTGTAAAGTCTAAAGAACCCTAATCATCATTGATACATGCATTTTCTTGAGAAGAGGAAGGAGTAGACTTATAATTTCTTGCTTTAGGAGGACTTTCTTCAAGGACATCTGCCTCAAGAGTATCCTTTGTAATGGGTATTGCTAGAGTAGACATAAACACATTGGAAGACACTGAAAGGATAATATTTTTAAGATTAGGTGCAACCGAAGCCTAACTAGCAACTGCCAATTCACCTAAGTGTATGGCATCAGGGTCAGCCCTAATTATGACCACTTGATTGTTATGAATAAATTTGATGGATTTATGAAGGTAGACAAGACTACACCCATAGCATGAATCCATGGTCTTCCAAGGAGAACATTATATGGTAATTTTTTTGACATAAAATGTACCAGGGTGGGTATGGTAACATGCTCCAACTTCAAAGGAAAGATTATCATGTTTAGGGCTTGTCAATCGACATTATCAAACCCACAAATGCATAAGAAGCAACAAGACAAAATGAATCAATTTTAATTTTAGGAAATAGATCAATACTACATACATTGAGCACCAAACCCATGTCAACAAGAGTACATCTAATGCTAATGTTATTAGTGTTAACTATAATCATAAGAGGGTCTACTCGCTTTTGCACTTCTAAAGGCGGAAGTTCTTGTAGATAGAATGTAATATTTGGCGAACCCACACAAATATGAGCTATCATTGCATTAACATCTACTGACCTAGTGGAAGAAGGAAAGAAAATCTTTTGCAAGGCTTCTTGAAGCATACCTTGATAAACTGGAGTAGATTGAAGCAAGTCTCATAGTGAGATCTTAGTTGAAGTAACACATAGTTGCTCAGCAATATCGTAGTCACCAAGTGCTTTAGTCATGGGTTTAGGTGTTGAAGGAAGACTTGTTTGTGAAGGTGGTAAAGAAGTAGGTTGATTAACATTTAATTTATTCTTTCTATTATTATAAGTATGGGTCACCGCTCTATAAGAGGGAGCCTTAAAGATAAAGATAGTCACTATCAAATGGAACACCATTAATAGAACAAAATTCTTTTGGGAGGACTAGATGGAGTTAGATAAATGATGGGTCTCTTAGACCTTTGAGGGGTGGTAGAGACAGATTATATTTATGAATTCCTTACAACTCCTAGAGGAATCATTCAAAGAAATATGCTCAGCATCTATCCTTTGAGGATATGATGTGAGGGGAGCTCCAATATTCACTAATTCAATGTCTCTAGAAGAGAGTGCATTAGAATGAAGAGAAGATATAGTAATGTTAAGAAAAGCATCAATGAATTCATCCTCTTGCATTAAAATATCCTTACAAGGAGAAGGAATTTTAGGAGAGGTATCAACAAAGAATAATAAGAAAGGAGAAAAGAACTCTTTCACATGCTTGTAAGAGAAATTTTTGAAGTTTCTTCACAAAGCTAGAAAGAGATAGAAGGAAGAAAGAAAGTGCATTTTTAAATAGAGATATGGACAAGCCAACTGAATGCCAGTGTATATTGCTATTGACAACATGGAATGAAGGATAAATCTTGGATTAGTCCTCTTTTTTTATGGAAGGAGTGTTCACGTCAGGTTCACCAAAATGTACAGAAGGGGGATTCATTGCTCACGAGTCTCTTTGTTCTCAAGAGATTCCCAAGGAAAGAACTACCCTAAAACTACCTTAGACTACCTTAAGGAACAAAGTGAGAGTTTCATAATAAAAAATAGTAGGTCACAAACATCTTCCAGATAGACTAGCAAGCTTTTGACCAAGGATGATAACATGACGTACAAATGCTAGTGTCACATGTTGGAGTCCTAAAGGTGGACTAGCATCTCTTACAAATAGAAAACCAAGAATATCATAGAAAACAACAAAGTGACTACTACTATTTTGATTGCTAGGAACTCTTGGAATGCGAGAAAGTAACAAAATTGAAATAAAGTAAAGGAAACTAAGTAAAATATAAATGATAAAGTGAGAGAAGGAGAGAAGGAGAATGCTTATTTCAACCCAAGCAATGAAGCCTCCAACAAATAAATATATTAAATACTTGCACACATAAGATCGAGGGAAAATGTTGGGGTTGTTTAGGGGTTTACCTCAGTCAAACCCCCATTTTGAGGTTCCCACCTCCACATAAAACTAGATAGATAGAGAAAATAATAAACTATGAGATAGATAGATGAGATATACAAATACATAAACAAGGGATGTGATAAATATCAAGATGCTCAAAGACACAAGATAAGAAAGATGTCACCTACAATGCTTAAGGAGGCCAGAGAGATATAGTTGTGAGAGCCATGAGAATAGCAAAGAGTGATGTGAGAGCTTCTGAAAGCATTGTTGTAGTAAGTTGTAAAGAGTTATGCAAGCTTGAGAGAGTGAGCAAGAGAGCTAAAGAGGAATGAAAATTCTAAGAGAGAAGTCAAGAAGCTAGAGAGATATCAAATTAAGTGAAAGAATGGATTTAAAAGAGAAAGGAGGAGGGAAAAGAAGGATCCTAAGCCATTATAAGGTATCCTAGGCCGTTTCCACCGAAAAAGGTAGATGACAAGTGGCAAGGCACTCAGAAATGGTTGTTTGAATGTTGAAATGTTGTAGGACTCTAGCACAATGCATGGACATTTGTGTAGTGCACTAGTGTCTAGACACATCACACTACAAAACAACAGGAACAAGAAAAGCATAAGGTCTGATGCAAAGTTGTGCAAAGGTAGTTGTTGAAAAGGGGTCTTGTGCATCCTGAGAGGGGAAAAATATTGATGCAAGGGATAAAATGAGTCTACACAAGTCCTAAGGGAGTGGACACTAAAGTGGATACAAAAATGTATGTGAAATTGCAAGGGGTACAATTTCACCATATTACACTACTTATGGAACTCAATGAAGATCTTCCCTCTTTGATGGATTTCTAGTAAGTTCTCTATTTTTGTGGTTGCTTCAAGTCTGGAGTCTAGTGAGACTATTCTCTTATCTAATATTTATGCCCCAATTGACATAATTGGGAAGCAACATCTTTGGTCCCATATCTAGTTTATTCGGAGTATTACTCCTCTATATCCTTGGATTGTTGTTGGAGATTTTAACGCTATTACTAATTTAGAGGAAAAGAGGGGAGGAATGTTAAGGTTGGAACCGTATGCTTTCCTTAGATATATTATCTCTTCCCTAAATTTGGTGGATATAAAGCTTGGTAATGGTAAATTTACTTGGAATAATAGGAGATGTAAGAACTGTATAGTTGAGAGGCTTGATAGGTTCATGGTTTCTTGTTTCTAGATTGGGAGATCTTGGACTACTAGCTCAAAGATTTTGGATTGGAGGGGATCAAATAATTGGCCAATTAAGCTTTCCACATCTTTGGCTTGTGTTGCTCATAATCCTTCTTTCAAGTTTCAACTTATGTGGCTTTGGGATTCCCCTTTACAAAATCTTATGGCTGAGTGTTGACATTGTGGTAGATCGACCTTTGGCATGGCTATGTATTTTTTTGTCAAACAACTATAGTTCATGAAGTATCAACTCAAGAGGTGGAATAGGTAGTGTTTTGGTAATATTTTTCATGCTAAATTTGATGCACAAGCTAGTTTGGATGTTATTACTTGCATGATTCGAGATCATGACCTTTTTGACGAATCTCTCTAGGAGGAGTTGAAGGATTTGAAAGCTTTGGAGGAGTGTGAGTTGTGGGAAGAGATTTACTGGAAACAAAAGGCATAGGTGGAGTGGTTTGTAGGAAGGGGATAGAAATACTTCTTTCTTCTTCAACTCGGTAAAGGCCAAGAGAAGTGGTAATTCGATCCCTTTTCTTGTAAATTCTAGGGGTGATCATTTGACTCCTCAAGGAGATATTTCTCATTAGGCCTCTCTATATTTTGCTGCTTTGTTCAAGGTGGATACCCTTGATGGGAGGGAGGAGGAAACTATATCCTTGCTTGTATTCCCTCCCTAGTTTTTAGGGAAATGAATTAACACCTCATGAGTGTAGTTTATTTGGAGGAATTGGAGGATATTGTTTTTTAGATGAAGAAAGGAAAGGCTCTTGGTTCTGATGGGTTCTCGATAGAATTCTTTCAAGAATCCTGGAAAATCATAAAATTGGATTTATTAGAAGTGGTTTGTGAATCTCAGAGGAACAAACAAATGTTGAAGGCTATGAATGCTAATTTTCTCACCCTCATCCCAAATGTGATGGGGTTGATAGACTAAGTTTTTTTAGGCCCATGTATCCCTTTTCAATGTGGTCTATAATATTTTTTCCAAGTTGATTACAAAAAGACTAAAGCAATAGATTATCAAGCTTGTCTCTAAGGAGCAAGGGAGTTTTGTGGCAGATAGGCAAATATTGGATGGAGTGGTCTTTGCGGTTGAGGCTATCCACTCAATGGTGGATTCAAAAGGAAAAGCTATGTTTATCAAACTAGACATGGCAAAGGCCTATGATAGGGTCAAATGGTCCTTTATGTAGAAAGTGCTCAAGGCTTTTGGTTTTACAGAGGAGTGGGTTATGAGTTGTATCACAACCACTTCCTTCTCAGTGTTGGTAAATGGGGAGCCTTCCTCTTTGTTTGAGGCTTTTAGATGTCTTTTCCAAGGAGACCCTTAGTCTCCTTATTCATTCTCCTCACTTAGGGCCTTGGAAGAGTTATTAAGAGTCATGTTAATCAAGGTTTGATCCAAGGGTGGTGCTGGGGTAATGGTCTGCCTCCATAGTCACACTTGCAACTTATTAATGATATCACTTTGATGGGGGTGGTTAAGGTCAAAGAGGCTATGAATTTCTATAAGGTATTAGATATTTATCTTGTAGGTTCTGGACAATAAATCAATGAAGTAAATCTTCTATTTTCTTTTTCAACACTTTTGTGCTTATTCAACATCAGACGACTTGTATCCTTAGATTTTGGATTGGTCATCTTCCTTTAACCTATCTTGGAATCCCTCTCTCCACTAGTTATTTTCCCAGAGGATCTTGGTAGAATATTCTTGACAAGTTTTGTATGAAAGTGAATCACTGGACCTACAGGTGGCTATCTTTTGTGGGTCGAGTGCTACTTCTTAAGGTGGTGGTGCAGGCTCTTCCCAATTATAAGTGTATGCTTCATGTGGATCCTCCAGGTTTCATTAAGGACTTGGAATCCCTTGCTAGGAAATTTTTATAGGGTGGTAGTTTGGTATCCTCAAAGTGGAGTCCCTTGAAGCAGGAGATCATTTGTAGACTGAAGTAGCTCAGAGGCCTTGGGCTGCGACAAGGAAATTTTACTAGTTTGGATTTAGTTGCTAAGCTATATTGGAGATGGTGCACTAAAAAAATCATGTTTGGGCCAAGATTATCTCTTCCAAATACTTGAAGGGGGTGGCATTGGAGGAGGTTCCTCAGTTATTTCTTTTGGGTAAAGGTTCTTCGATTCAAGAAATGCTTAAAAAAGGAGAAAAAACTAATCAATGATGGTTTGTTTTGGATTTGTAACAGGGGATCCAATGCTCTCTTTTGGTATGACCCTTGGGATGGTTTTCCCCTATTATAACCATGTACCCTAATTTGCATGATATTTGTCATCACTTTCTAGAGGCTAGATGGTCCTGAGTAAAGGATTTCAAATCATCTCATTTTTGTGGGAAAGTGGAAGTGTCTAGATGGAAAGACCCTGGGGAGTGGCTTGTTGGAGGTATGGAAGCAGATCAAGTGGAACTTATTAACATCCTTGCGGGTAGAGAGCACAATTCTATTAGGGAGAGGGATATTTTGGCTTGGAGCCCTGATCCTAAGGGGATCTACATGGTGGCTAGTGGTTATTAGGAGTTGATTTTTTGAAAGTACAGGGGGCTTGAAGTTTCATGGTGGAAAAATGCTTGGAATAAGTTTTCTTGGCCGAAGTGTAACTGTTATTATGGACTTTAGCCTAGAATAGATGTTTGACTTGGGACAATCTTTGTAAGTCGGGTTTTCAGGGTCCACCTGTTTGTGTTCACTGTGGATATTGTGAGGAGGATTCATCTCATTTTTTCTTCCAGTGCTCTTTTCTATGCTTTTTTAGCACCTTTTCTAGGGTATCTGGAGGCATCCTTGTGTTCATTCCTCTTCTTTGATTGATTTATGTAGTTTCAGGAGGCCTCCAACTAAGGCTTCCTTCCTCTAGATTGTCTAAATATTGTTCCCACTTTCATCCTTTGGTAAATTTGGTTGGAGAGGAATCATAGGATATTTCGTGGCAATAGGCTAATGATTCAACATGTTTGATAGATAATTGTTGGCATGATACATGAGATTGTGGAAGCCAAGTGTGAAGTGATCTTTCCTTTGGAGAAGGGTGATGAGGAGATTGTGAGTAGCCTGGGCCTACATGGTCTGACATTTGACTCTTTTTGTGTTCATAGAAGTTGTGCCAAAAAGAAGGTTTAGAGAAAAGGTGTTTGGTCCCCTCTTTCGGTGAATATTTTAAAGATCAATATTAATGTCTCTTCAAGGGGTAATCTTGGGCCTGTTGGGATTGGTGGAATTAAAGAGATGGCTTTTGCAAGGAAATTTTCTTCTTTTCCATTCATAAGGGGCAACAAACCAATAATTTCATGGAAGGTTTGGGGATTTTAGTTGCTATCGAGATATCCTGTGCACTGGGTTGGCGTAAGCTCATATGCGAATTAGATTCTTAAATCATGGTTAATTAGTTGATTGAGAAGAAGTTGGATGGGGTTAACTGACAACTTGTCTTTCTTGTCAGACATATTGTGTGATTATGTTCCATGCTTGAGTCTGTCTCCTTCTCTCACATCCCTCGGGAGTGGAACAACACTACTAATTATTTGGCCAAATGGGCTTCTGAGTAGACTGGTGGCTGGAATATCGAAGACTAGAAACAGTTATCCCCAGACTATTCCCAAACTCTTGAGCATTTAATCTTGGAGGATACAGGTGGTTGATTTTTATGTTGGTTAGTCTTGTTTTTTTTGTCGTTGGTGGTTGTTTGCTAGTTTTGGGTTTCTTGGTTTTCTCTCAAGGTGCCTATTTTGGACCTTGATTGCTTTGTACAATTGAATTTCTAGTTGTAATAAATTTTTTACCCCTTTTTATTAAAAAAATAATAGTACTATAAAAATAAAAAATCTAATATAATAATATGTAATCATAAATAATCACATAAAATAAATTTAAATATATTGTAAATTATACAATATAAACAATTAAAATTTATTACAACAATATAATTAATTTTATAAATATATTATATAATATAACTAACAAATTATATAATATAATAATATACATTAATATATGTTTATAAAAATATAAAAATTAGTAATATAGCAGTTATTAAATATATAACTTATTTAAAATTTAGTGATTAAATTAATAATTTAATATGGAACACAAAATCAAGTCAATAATAATAATAATAATAATAATAATAATAATAATAAAATATTTTAGTAATTATAACATTATAATATTAATATTAATAATAAAATAATAAGAATTTAATATAAAAATATTATTGTAAATATAAAGATAATAATATTGTAGATGCGATGAGCAGGAGCGGGAGCGGGAGTGCTGGTTCAAATTGTGTTGAGGCTGGAGTGGGTGAGGAGGATGGTGAGAGTGATGGAGATGCTGATGGAGTTTTGGGCGACTGGCTGCACTGTGCTTGGGCCAATTGTTGCTTGCTTTTGGATCTTTCTTCCCTCTTGGGCCTGGCGGATGTTCCTGTTCTCACAATGTGGCTTGCTAGAGGGGTCTATGCTTTTGCCCATAGGATGAGGTTGTTCCTCTTTGCTTTGCTTGTGGCTGGCTCTGAAGGAGCTATTCTTGCTTTTCTTGGTGTCTTTCTGTATGACTAGATTTTTTCTAGTACAGTGGTGGCTGGTGCTACGACGATTGGATTTTTAGCCCCCTGGTTTTTTTCTAGATGCTTTCTCGATAGTGGGAGTGGATGGACATTGGCTGCCTCTTGGTTGTTTGGCTGTTGAATGGGTTTAGTTTTAGTCCTATTTGGCGTAATAGGATGGATTGGTGGTTCTTAATGTTGACCTGTTTTGCCTCCTACTTCCTCTTAGTTGTTCTTCGTTTCTTCCAGCTATGTGTCTAGAGGCTCACTTTTGGGGTTTTTATTTTTAATATGGGTGGGTTTCTTCTTTTTCCCTCTTAGTGGCTTGGTGGTGTTTCCCTCTAGTTGGGTTTGAGGAGTTTCGACTCATTTCTGGACCTGACTGGCATGTCAGGGTAGCTTGGGGCTCTTTGTTGTTGGGCCTTCTCCTTTTTCCTGTCTTGGTTGGGTCCCCTTGGTCCCTGTGGGACTTGGATTTTCTTGCTCTTTCTAAGGCTAGGACTTTATTTTGGCTATAGTTACCTTCTTGGTTCCTCTTGGGTTCTTCTTGCTCTTGGAGAGTTTTGGATTCTATTGTCTCTCTTATGGAGTGGTGGTGTTTTCTTTAGGATGGTTCTGTGGAGTTGTTTCCTTTGTGTGTCTCTAATTGGTGCGTTAGGGTAGCTGGATGGTTTTATTGTTTGGCCTTCTCCTTGTTTCCTTCTTGTTTGGGCTCCTCTTTCTCATTTGGGGCTTGTTTGTTGTTGCTCTCTTTGGGTTTGGGTCTCTGGTGGTCTTTTGGCTTGTGCTTCTTTTTGAAGTTTTATGCTGCCTCTTCTTGGTCTAAGGAGGAGTTTTTGTCTGGGTTTCTCATCTTGTTGGTTGTGTTTACCTAGCTAAGCTTCCTGCAGTTTGGTGTTTTGGTGGCCTTTTAGCAGTTGTTTCTAGTCCCCCTTTGTTTGGGGTTGTAGATTTTTCTATTTGGCCTTTTGGCTGTGAAGCCCCTAGAATTGGTGAAGTTTATCTTTATGCTGGGAGGTTTTTATTTAACAATGGTTGTTTTGGGGTTCTGGTGGAAGATTCCAGTGGTTTTTATGCTTTGTGTGCTAGCTGGTGTTGGGTTGCTTGTGGTTGGATCTTCTCTATTGGCCCAACTTTATTTTCTCTTTGTTATGTGTCTTGTTCCTTCATGTCAGTTCCTGAGGTTCGTGATGCTTAAGGAATATGTGGTTTCCCTTCCTATTGAAGTCAGTTGTTGTTGGGTTTTTCAGATTAAGTCTCCTATAGAGGGGGAGATTGTTCCTTTTGAGGTGGAACCCTCTTCTATTGAGGTGAAGGTGGAAACTGTCTTGTTGAGGTGGAGCTTTGGTGGGCAGGAGCATAGTAGTTTTGGTGGGAAGGTGATCCATTTCTTTCTCTCTGCCAAAGGGGAGCCCTATCCTTTAGAGGTGGATGTTGGGATGGCTGATCGTGTGGGATGGTACTGCAGGGAGGCGAACAAGTTCTCTATTTTTCTAGATTCAATTTTGGTTGTTGAGCAGATGGTTTGCTGTAGATTGGCTGCTTGGATGCTTGACTATTTCAGTTGGTTATTGTTGTTTGTGATTAGGGGTTTGATGGTGTCTTACACCATCATGTAGATTATCTTTCTTGGCTTAGGGGTGACTTCCATGAGCGACTGGTTTGCTAATGCCCGACAGATGTAGGTGGGGTCTGTGTGTATCTAAAAGGGTTTCTAGTCCCGGTTAAAACTAGGTTATTAAAGGGTTTCATGCCCTTGCTTATTTGTAAGATGTAGCATGTGTAGTCATGATCTATCTTTAGTAGTGGTTGTGGGGCTGTTGTTGTTTTATGATGTATTTTAAGTGCAACTTGCCTTTCTTTGTTCTAGGTTCCGGGCCCCATCAAAACCAATATTTTACCCTTAATCAAAAATAATATAATATTAAAATATTATTTTAATATTAATAATATATAAATATATTAACTAAAATATATTAAGATTTTTTCATATTTAAAATAATATTAATATTAATAATAATACAATGTTATTATATTATAATAATTTAATATAATATTTCATATATTTTAATTGGTATAATTATAATAATATATTATATTAATATATTTTTGTCCTCATTTCTTTATTTGTTATTATTCAAAATAAAATTTATTTTTAATTAAAATACATAACATTAATTTATATTAAAGATATGAACATTTTAATATTTACACGAAATTAATAGAAAGATGGTTAAGATTAGGGTTAGGTTTAGAGTTAGGGTTAGGGTTAAGAGAAATAGGGTTAGGATTAGGATTATATTAGGGTTTAAGGTTTAAAAACTATGCAGTTCAAACATTCCTCACCTCATGTCTGAAAACAAATTTTGATCCGCATTTAATATTTTCATTTAAAATGTTTCAATAATCTCATCTTTAGATCTCTCAATCGAATTAGATTTTAGATGCCTCATGTGTGAAATCTTTTCTCAAGCTCAAGAATCTAGTAGCCCTAAAACCCTAATATTTTCATATTTGCTTTTTGTTTACTATGAATAGATTGAAGCAACAATTGTAGGGAGATTTGTTTTGTTTTGTCTCATTTTTTAAAAATTTGTTTTCATGGGATTTTGCAAAATTTTCCTATAAACTATGTCCCATTTTTCTCATTAACATTATTGACAACATACATAATTTGTGTAGAATCTTAAGGTAAGTCACTTGCCATGGTTTTTGTGAGCTTTATTTTTTGGAATGTGTACACAATCAAATCATTTTTTTGTTGTGTTTTATTTTATTATAGGATAATTATATTTTTATCTATTAAATGAAGGAATCGGTTCCTGAAAAAAATGTCTCATGCTGGGAAAGACAACTTCCAAGTAGTTGAAACATTTCTCATCCCATCCCTAAAAACAAACTTTAACTCGCAACTAATATTTTTTTTTTAAATACTACAAAAATCTCTTCTCAAGCTTGAGAATCAAGTAGCCCTAAAACCCTCATATTTTCATATCAAATTTTCATTTACTATGAGTGGATTAAAGCAATAGTTGTAGGGAGATTGGTTTTGGTTTGACTCATTTTTTTAAATTGTTGTGGTAGGGTTTCATAAATATTTTTGCAAACTCTAACCAATTTTTTCTCATTGACATCATTGATAGCACAGTATAATTTATGCAAAATCTTGAGGTAAGTCACTTATCATTATTTTAGAGAGATTTATTTTTTAGAATTTGTATGTAGCCAAGTCATTTT
>VDFB02002848.1:0-52742 GCA_007258455.2 Sequoia sempervirens | reverse complement strand
TCATTGAAGTTCATACATCGAACAAACATATATAATGTATATTGATGTTTAATACAACTATATAACATGATGAAACATATATGTGCATGTAGATACAATTAAAGCTTATCAAATTTTAGGTCAAGACCACAAATTGATATTTGCATAGTCTCTTGGTAAAAAAATTTGCAATGACAATCACATGGTAGACTAACTTGATGAGAACTTGCAAAAATAATCAACGTTTAATTAAAGTAACTATGGTTTTTATGAGCCATTTAACTAAATAATTCATGCAAGAAAAGAACAATATATAGTAAAATTTAGAAAATTGGATCTTATAAATTCCTTACAAATTCAAGTGATGTTTTCCATAGGATGGATTAAGGGGACCTTAGAGGATATAGCTTAAGGAGGGTCCTAAGAGAATTCCTTAAGGGGAGTTAAGAGGATGGCTTAAGGGGATGCAAGAGGGTGGATTAAGGGGAGTTCATAGAATGACTTAAAGGGATGTAAGATGGTGGATTAAGGGGAGTTGATAGAATGACTTAAAGGGATGTAAGAGGGTGGATTAAGGGATGCATGTCATGAACCCTAGGATATGGCTTAGCGGGTCCTAAGAGGATGGATTAAGGGGAATTATGAGAGTGAATTAAGGGATGCAAGAGGGTGGATTAAGGGGATGTAAGAGGATATGACTTAAGGGTCCTTTAAGAGGATGGATTAAGGGGATGCAAGAGGGTGTATTAAGGGGAGTTGATAGAATAACTTAAGGGATATAAGAGGATAGATTAAGGGGAGTTGATAGAATGACTTAAAGGGATGTAAGAGGGTGGATTAAGGAGAGTTGAGAGAATGACTTAAAACCCTAAACCCTAAACCATAGGACCTAAAGCCTAGGAGATGAACCCTAAACCCTTAAGACCCATATATATTTGTTATTCTAAGCATCTCATGAACCATAGAAACCCTAAACCCTAAACCATATGACCAAAATCCTAGGAGATGAACCCTAAACCCTTAAAACCCATATAGATTTGTTATTCTAAGCATCTCATGAACCATAGAAACCCTAAACCCTAAACCATAGGACCTAAAGCCTAGGAGATGAACCCTAAACCCTTAAAACCCATATAGATTTGTTATTCTAAGAATCTCATGAACCCTAGAAACCCTAAACCCTAAACCATATGACCTAAAGCCTAGGAGATGAACCCTAAACCCTTAAAACCCATATAAATTTATTATTCTAAGCATCTCATGAACCCTAGAAACCCTAAACCCTAAACCATATGACCTAAAGCCTAGTAGATGAACCCTAAACCCTTAAAACCCATATAGATTTGTTATTCTGATCATCTCATGAACCCTAGAAACCCTAAACCCTAAACCATTAACCCATATATATTTGTTATTCTAAAAATCTCATGAACCCTATAAACCCTAAACCCTAAACCATATGACCTAAAGCCTAGGAGATTAACTCTAAACCCTTAAAACCCATATATATTTATTATTATAAGCATCTCATGAACCCTAGAAACCCTAAACCCTACACCATATGACCTAAAGCTTAGTAGATGAACCCTAAACCCTTAAAACCCATATAGATTTGTTATTCTAAGCATCTCATAAACCCTAGAAACCCTAAACCATAAACCATATGACCAAAATCCTAGAAGATGAACCCTAAACCATTAACCCATATAGATTTGTTATTCTAAGCATCTCATGAACCCTATAGAGGCTTAAGGGGATGCAAGAGGATAGATTAAGGGTAGATATACAAGGATATGGCTTAAGGGGTCCTAAGAGGATGGCTTAAGGGGAATTAATAGACTTAATGGGATGTAAGAGGATGGATTAAGGTTAGATATACAAGGATATGGCTTAAGGGGTCCTAAGAGGATAGCTTAAGGGGCGTTGATAGAGAGGATTAAGGGGATGAAAGAGGATGGATTAAGGGTAGATATACGAGGATATAGCTTAAGGGGTCCTAAGAGGATGGCTTAAGGGATGTTGAGAGAGTAACTTAAGGGTATGCAAGTGGATGGATTAAGGGGTCCTAAGAGGATGGCTTAAGGGGTGTTGAGAGAGTGACTTAAGGGGATGCAAGTGGATAGATTAAGGGTAGATATATGAGGATATAGATTAAGGGTTCCTAAGAGGATGGCTTAAGGGGGGTTGAGAGAGTGACTTAAGGGGATGCAAGTGGATGGATTAAGGGTAGATATATGAGGATATGGATTAAGGGGTCATAAGAGGATGGCTTAAGGGGTGTTGAGAGAGTGAATTAAGGGGATGCAAGTGGATGGATTAAGGGTAGATATATGAAGATATGGATTAAGGGGTCATAATAGGATGGCTTAAGGGGTGTTGAGAGAGCGACTTAAGGGGATGCAAGAGGGTGGATTAAGGGTAGATATATGAGGATATGGATTAAGGGGTCCTAAGAGGATGGCTTAAGGGGAATTAATAAAGAGACTTAAGGGGATGCAAGAGGATGGATTAATGGTACATAAGAGGATGGCTTAAGGGGACCTAAGAGAATGGATTAAGGGGATATGAAATCAATTATAAACTTTTTTATAAAATTACAATGAATTAAATTTAGTTTTATATTTATACTATCAATTAAATGTATATATAACTAGATTAAAATTCCATTGTAATATATATGCATCTCCTCTCTTTAAATTGTAAAGCATCTAGTTTTGGGAGACCTGGAACAAAAAATGATATAAAACTTTAATTAGGAAATAACTAAAGACAAATATATATATAGACATGTATATGTGATAAAATTTTAACTACATATCGACTATCAATTAAATATATAAACAACTATATCCTTACCAATATTTATTTACTTCATTTTACCATTTGCATCCTCTCTTTTTTGTAATACATCTATGATTTTCTCATGATCATCCATTGAAAGTGTCCATAAAACTTTATTAGCAAGCCTCCCTTGATAACTAACTAGTTTTATATTGGTTTCCAAAATCAAATGTGAATAATGTATAATCTTCTTCTGTCTTTCATAATCTTCAAATGCAAGCAATCAATTCTTTCTTATCAAATATTTTTGAAGCTGGGTTCCAACAATAACCATTGAACCAGTTGGATACTCAAATTTGTCATCATCCACTCTAGGATGTACCAACTTATGTTTTCTCTCAAGACATCTAGCCAACCAATACTTCATCTCCTCTTCATTCCCCTTAGATGCAACAGCAGCATACACATGTCTTGCAAAAATAAATAAAAAATTCAATAAAGAGTGCCTTATATTTAATTCACATATAAAAATGCATACATATAAAATTAAACTCAATAAATAATGTGCCTTATTGTACAAGATTTGAAACACGATCATAAACATCTAATGCGAACACTTGATTATCTTCAATTGTCATTCCATGTTGAACATGTGTCGATGTAGGTGTTAAGGCTCTTTGTTGCCATTGTTCAACCCATTCCATATTTTCACACACCTCCCAATCACCTGCAATACAAAATTGACAAAATCATGCCAACTCCCTTGTCCATATTTTCCATGTGTTTTTATTTTAACTCTTAAATGAATGCCATTTTGTAGATCCATTAATTCTTTTACAATCTTGTCGAGAAAAAATATCATTTTCTTCAACTAACCAAAAGAAGTGTCAAATTATTGAACTCTCACTTGTTCTTGTAGATAATTTGGTATTGCACCAATCTACAATTTCACATGCATCTCTAAATTTCATAGCATCCTCAAATTTTAGTTGCTCTCTAGCAAGAGCTCTTCTCACACATGCACCTACTCCATCGTGTTCTCCCTTACCATGTCTAGCTTCAAAAAAACTCTACATGTGTTGGATATTATTTTCCTTATGAACTCTACATAACCAATAAAACATTCTAGCATTTTTTAATTGACCCGTGCAATTATCCGACCATATGAGATGTTCTCTCATTTGAATTCCTCTCTTTTATTTTTTTATAAAATATATCAAAACAATATTGAACAAACTCAAATGAATGTAATCGATTATCACTTATATAAAAATGGTGCTCTCTCATTTTTTTTCTATTATCTTCTCTACTATCATCTACATGTCTATAAACAATATGAACAAATATAGCTACTT
Source organism: Sequoia sempervirens (assembly GCA_007258455.2). Lineage (NCBI taxonomy): Eukaryota > Viridiplantae > Streptophyta > Pinopsida > Cupressales > Cupressaceae > Sequoia > Sequoia sempervirens. The sequence continues at coordinate 48,627 of VDFB02002848.1, read as the reverse complement.
GCACTGAATTATAATACTATGATTGAATTTCTTCTTTTGGAGCAAGAGTATAATTTTCAGCAAAATCAATAACTGACAATATAGTTCTAATTGGGAATGTGTTTTTACCTAAACAAAATTTATTATCAAGCCAATGAGCATACTGAGAGTGTTTAACATATTTAGGTACAATCTTATCTTTAAATTCTTTAATAAATGCATGCACACTAAATTTTTCCACAATTAGCTCACAACGCTTTCCAAATTTTCCATCTTTTAAATAATACTCTAACATTTTTTTTAAAAATTACATCCACTAATTGTCGTCCAAATTCCTCTAAACTAATTTCATGCATACATTCTCCTAATAATGAAAAGTTACCTCATCTATCACATTGTCCATAAATACATGCTTTTAAATAGAATAAGTTTCCATTAGAGGGTTCATAAAATAAACCTGTTGTAAAATCTTTGATTATTTCAAGTGGCATATTAATACCACAAATGTCCTACATAATTTGGTTAGCATGCAAAGTGCATCATATATATCAAAAACTATCATAATAATAATGAAATTGTATATGAGTCTTGCAATAACAAGAGATTTGTTGCTTATTAATTCTAACATACCAAGGTTTACACTTTTCGAATAATCTTTGACTTATGCTAGTATTCAATAGTAATATTGAAGCATCTAAAAAAAAATTATATAATTCAGTTTGAGTCATATCTAAGAGATGCTTTGGATGAGGTTCATGAATTTTGGAACCCACCATTAATTTTAAGAAATCTTTAATGTTAGGTGATACTCTTGTATTATCATGCCAAAAAAATTCGATTAAAGATTTAATCTCATTAGTTAATTTCATGTTTGATCTTGGGAGTCTACCACTAAAACTCCAACATTGATTAATTGGATATTTTTCAATACTTTCTCTTCTTTTAGCAACTCTTATCAAAGTTTTAGGATTTACTTTTATACATTTACTAATCTTACTTAGCATTCTTTTATTTGAAGTTGCTTTATTAACTAGAGCAGTTGTTATTACACGATGAGTTGCATTCTTATCTTTAGATCAACTTTTCTTACCTATAAAATCAATAGCATTAGCAACACTAGATATGACTTGTTCTATTGAATCATCTTTCTTTTTTGGTTTTACAAAAATACCTAATATTTTCATCACATTTCTCATTTTCGACATTCTCATCAATTGCACCATGAGTCGACATTGAAATCCTAATTTCTTTCTATAAAAAAACATTTTATATATTCTATTTACATAAGTTCTAATTTGTCTCTCAGAAACTTTAACATGAAGGTTATCTAGCACATCTTTTTCAATTGTAAAAAAAACATTTTCATCTTCATCCATACAAGGGGTTTCATTTTCATTCACGCAAGGGGTTTCATTTTCATTTTCAAACATAAAAGGGATTTCATTCTCATTTTCATCAATATGAGGGATTTCATTCTCATTTGCATTCTTATAAGATATTTCATCAATTTTTTGAAGACATACCTGGATGGATTGTTTGAATAGGTGCATTTTCCATATCATTGGGAGGTGGATTTGAAGACATACCTGAAGTTGTTTGCATAGGTGTTATTTCCATATCATTCAAAGTTGAAGTTGAAGGCATAGTTGGGTTTTCTGAGGCCCCACCTATAAGTGGACATTAAAACTACCATTAATTGGCAATAAATATTTAGGAATAATGTTATTAGTGTTCTATGAAACAATAATTCTTGAGGATAAAAAATTGTGGTTTACTCCTTTTAAGCTTTGGTAGCATCATTGTTATGTAACTAACGCAATTATCACAATGATTACCATATTACCATTTAATCATTAAATCAATAACAATGATTGTATTTAAAACACATTTTCCATTTAGTAATAATACTTTCATTTGATCACCATTTCAAAGTGAGGTTGTTGATCAATTATTGATTTTTTTCATAATAATAATAATACTATTATCCAATCATTAGAATAATATCAATAATAAAATCAATTGCTTAACAAGAAGGTTTTAAAGATTATTATCATTTAACCCATGATTAAATCTAAATATTAATAATGAGAGAAATAATTGAATGCTTAACATCCATGATAATACCTTCATTATTATTTCATTTCCCCTACTAAGATGATATTGGATATCAATTTTAGATCTTAATACCATGATTAAACAATAGTAATTGTTGGTAGTAACCATAAATATAATATTAATATTAGATAATAAAGATAGTACTAATATTAACATTATTAGTAAGTAAAACATAACTTTAATATCAATGACGAGTAAAATATAACATTAATATCAAGAGAAGTATTATTTAAATTTATGTTAATCAAGAAAGTTATATGTTTTCAACATTGAAATTCATGCAATTATGACTAAATTTGATGTTAGAAAGTTTAAATCAAATTGTGTGTTAAATTGAGTTAATGCATAAAGTATATGCTTTAGTGTTGATATTCAACAAATGGTGGCAATTTGAAAAAGAAAGAAAGAAAGAAAAAAAGGGGGGAGAAAATCAATGAAGAAGGTTGCACATGAGAAGCTTAGATTCGGTATGTAATATTGTTTTTAATGAATGTCCTTAACCGATGCACCCAATTTGGAAATACAGTGATAAAAATAAAGCTTTGCAACCTTTATGAAGATCAACGCTTATGATCATTGATTTAGCTTCACACAAGCTACCCATCTATCTTCACTTAATGATGACCTTTGGAGAGGTACAGGGGTCACAGGAATTAATGGGGTGGCAAGATTTCGAAGGAGAAATAAATGAAGTGATGGTCGGCAGAAAGTGGGGATAACCCTACCTTCACGTTGCATGTAATTTTCCATAATCAGGATGTATAGTTAACTTGTTTCATTCCTCCTACAAAAAGAACATTTAATAGGTGAGGTGAGATTTATGTATTATGGCAAGTGGGTGGTCATAAAATTAATTCCTATGTCCTAATGACGCGTATATGCAGTTCATTGAACCTGCACCATTTATGAGGCATGGGGTTAACATCGATTTCACCAGCAATAGTATCTAGGTTTGAGATCTTAGCCATTTATGTGATAGTTATGATAAATGGCAGGTCACTCGGTAGATTTTGGGGATGTTGGGAGTAAAACCATAGAAAATTCTTGGGGGTTTTGAGATTTGCGATACACCCTTTTGAACCTTGGGGGAAATAATTTGGCAGTCTTTGGATTATCCAACTGATACCTCACTGACAGGGGAGATAACCTGAGCCACGTACAACACAGGGGGCTGAAAGGAAGAGATTTTCTCAAAATTCATGGAGCAGAAGAAGAGGACACCAATTTTAGAAAGGCTCATGCGAATGGATCTATTTGTTGGAGACATGGTTGAAATCTAAATTGAACCAGTTTTATGCTACAGGTACACCACCATGACTTTTTTTTGTTCTTTCAATTTCATAGAAGACATTAAAATTGATCTCCAATACTTTATTTTGTTCCACCTAGTAAAATCTGAGTGGAAAATGAATCTGAGCCAATTATCTTCTTTTATATGAATTTGGAAAGTTTGTATTCAACAATAAGATGTATGGACATATTAAACAAGTTTGTAGTCTCAAATCTTGGCATATACTTTAGGAATTTGTAAGGGGGAAGAAGGGAAAATAAAATCGGGAAGTAGCACAGTAAATATTTTCCTTGCACAGAAAATCAGTCAATAATGGTATTAATAAATTCTAGAAGTAAGAGCATCATTTAAACTTTCATTTGGCTAGTATTGTGTTGGTATGTCAAATACCTAGTTGGTAATCACGTTGTTAGTAAATCTGGGCACATTACAGCGTTGGGTGACTGGGTTGTAACACATGGGATGGTTGGGAAAAATCCCAATGAATTTTTTTTTCTCTTTTTGTAATGAAACTGGGTCGAAGAATATAGTTCATCTTGATAGCAGCATAACTAAAACAAAATTTAACCCTGTTACACTACATGACATCCAAATATGGTGTCATGAGCATGGTTGCTAAACTATGTTCTAGTGTTGGCCATTAGACTTGGTAACACTACATTCTCCATGATCAAATTATGATAATAAGACTTCCTACCATTACATTATGTTAAAATAGGCATTGGCATTATTTGACCCTGCTCATTGTGGTGAATGCAGATCTGCAAAGTAAGAGGATTTCATCCCTTTTTATATGCCTTTTATTGTTCTATTTTTTTTTAACATGCATCATTCGGATTGATTCATTAATTGGCCTATAGCATAGTATCATGGCTACAGATGTAGTATTGTTGTTGGAGAGGCGTGGGCATGGGAATCTTGATATGTATGCATTGGTTTATTGCTTTTATGATCTGTTAAGATCTATGATAGTTCTTTAATCTTTGTGGTTATATTTTGTCATAGTTTCCTTGAACAATTTGTCAAGTAGATCAACGTCATCCTTACCTCCACATCTTGGTTTGTAAAAAATACATATTTATGCGAGAGCTAGTATAGCAGCACAAAAAGGTAATAAGTACATAGCTATGTATGAGGAAATTGAGTATAAGAGAATTCAAATTACATCAAAATAATACTTGATAGTTTTTCCATAAGTCGTCATGCCTCTCTTAAATCCTCCCAATAATATTTAATTTTTATGATGTATCACCAGAAAAAGTTAGAAGGGATTTTTTTTTTTAAATAAAATCTGGAACCATAATTTGCTGGAATTCTATGTAATGCCATGAACTCAACCATGCAACCTTCCAAAACAAGCAAACATATCATTTTTTTTTGCTCTGTTTAAAAGACAATTACACACAACCAATCAAATGACTATCCACCAATGATATTGTATGATAGTTTTCAGCTGCAACTTTATTTGTTCATGTGAAACCTAGCTTGTCTTATTTTCTAGACATTATTTCATGGCAAAGTTTACTTTTATGCTTGCCTGTTCTATTTTAGTATATGAGGCATTACTGTAGTTCTTCATGCTAAGCATGTTCAATAATGAGAATGATGTTTGTAGATATTCTTGAATAAATTAGTGCACCCTAGATGCTGCCCATATTGACTTCACTAAGATGTGAGAATTAAAGAAAGAAGAAATAAGTCGATGGAAAAGAGGGAGAAATAATAGGTGGTCACCAATGAAAAATGAAATAAAATAAAAGAAGAAACAAATAAATAAATAAACAGTTCTAGTGGAGATATTAAAGAAATTTTCTATACATTCTTTTTTAAATTACAATCTGCATGTCTTGAATGATGAGATGTAGAACTAATCAATCCTACCTTGATGATGTGAATCCCTTGTCTTCTCTTAAAGCCCTACTAGGATTGCCTAAGCATTTTAGTTACTTAACTAAATATTATAATCTATATTTGGTTGTATGTTGTTATGTTATTTATGAATTGTGTGCTTTGAAAACAAAATTTCAAAGCTAGTCATTTGTTGTAAACAAAATTTGAAATTTGTTTTGTCCTTAATTGTTTTTTTTTTGGTTAAAATTCCTAGGCATTACAGGTTTATCTCCATAAATGCATTTTCTTCCATATTCACAATCTCCACATTTGCATCATCTTCATTCATCTCATCATTCATGGTTTCCTCTTTAACATTCATGGAACTAGATGCTTCTAAATTTTTCATTTGATGAATCCTTTCTCTTCTATCCCTTTGTCTTTGTGCCTCCATTTCTTTATTTGCTTAAATTTCTTTGGGTGTCATTAACTTTCTACATTTTTATTTTTCCTTTGCTTTGATCCCATGGTTACTAAACCCTCTTTGATAACAAAACAAATGATTTTTAACCTATTTTCAAATTTCCATCTCCTTCAAATATTCAAATAAAACTATGTAGTATGAATATTATTTCTTCTATAAACTTTGAAGTACAAAAACATCATGAATACATCCAAAAATTCTCTTTTTCCAAATCTTCTTGTAAAATATTCTTTTACTTGATTCCACTTCAAAAAATTCATCCTGCACTTGTCTCTTCCAACAATTTGAATAGAATATGCCCTGCACAAGACAAATTTGCAATAAAAAACGTAGAAAATGACACTTTCGGACCATACTGTAGAAAGAGAATGTTGCAAAAAAAATGTGTGTTACTAGTATTTTCCAAATTAGGAAAAAATGACTATATAAGAAATGCATACAGATTATAAAATGTGTATGCATTATAAAATGTGTACGTGTTAAATTTTAGGAATAGTACGTGTTATATAATGTGTACGTGTTACCTTTACCCAACAGGTAAATGGATAACGTGTACGTGTCAAGTAACTCATACGTGTTTTGTTTAAATAACACATACACGTTTTGTTTAAATAATGCGTATGCATTTTAATAATGTGTACATGTTATTTAAAATTTGAATTTTCAACCCATATGTAGTCTTGGTTTTAGGCTCGGGAAAGGCTTGGAGATCGACCCTTAGCCTTTGACTTGCAACTAAAAAAAAAAGAAAATTGAAGAAGAATGTCCAACTTTGACAATATGGCTGATGGACTTTTTTTTTTAATCAATCTATAAAATTAAAACCCATTAGAGAACACAATGTCTAGTTTCCAAATATATAATTTTTGTTAATAGTGGATTATGTTTGTTATTTTTTAATTAATTTCTAAGCAAACTAGTCCTTAAACTTGAAATATCATGCTTTCTTTGTTTTTTAATAACTTTTTTTGGTTAAGTTTCTTGTAAAAAAAATTATATGGCCTCAATTTTCAGACAATTCTCTACACAATGAAAAAAAAAAATTCAAAAAATATTTAGTTTAGGTCCAATTGTGTTGTTTGTACACGTTGATTTTTGAAAACAGCAATTAAGGCCAATAAAAATTTAATAAAAAAAATATTCAAAAAAAAATTACAAAAAAAATTCCTCGTCAATCTTCATGTTGTTAGCTCTCTTTCCCCAAAATGAATTAGCAAAATACTTTTATTTGGGTCAAAAAGTGGTGTTTGTACATGTGCATGGTATGGTAAAAAAAAGGGAGTTTTAAAAAGTCGTTTTTATACATCCCTATCAAAATTTAATTTCTATAATTAGGGTATTTGAATAATTTACATATTTTAAAACTAGATTCAAAATGATAAATTTCATATTACTGACTTTTTTTAAGATTCATTGTATAAGTGCCTCAAATTTTTAGACCAAGAGTGACAAATTCTGAAAAATAGCAAAAACACTTCCACTTTTTGAGCTTTTTGTGGACCCAACTTCTTGCATAACCCCTCTCCACAGAAAAGGTTTTTGCTCCACGATTCAAAATTCAAATTGATCATAATGTGAAGGATTGTTGGAGTTTTTTTTGCATTCTTCCAAAAGAAAATTCTCGTTCATATAGATCTATGGGCATATCTAGTGCATGTTATTTTGTCGTACAAGATGATTTGGTATACTGCAAAGCTCTATTTTCAAATAATTGTGTGCCACAATGTCTACCCATTTTGCAAAACATATGCTTGGGTATGTGTGCCAACTAGTGCCTGAATGGAACAATTATATGAGGGTGTATTTATCAGATTTTCTCTGCATGTGGTATGTTTGGTTTCCTGATTTCTAGCCAATCCCAAGCGACCTCATGAAAAATTTGTGAAGAGGATTTTTAGATACCTAAAGGGTACTCTAAATTATGGGCTATTGTACAAAAGGATCAAAATTTCCAAGTGCCTATACTAATTCTAATTGGGAAGAATGTGTTGATGACTAGAGAAGTACAAGTGGAAGTGTATTCTTTTTTGGAAGACAAATTGATCTCATGGTTTAGCTAAAATCAAGATTCAATGTCTTTTTCCATAACATAATCAAAATATATTGTTGCAGCATCTTGTTGTACTCAGGTACTTTGGATGAAGTAGACTTTGAACGATGTGAAGTTGGTGTATAATGAACCTATTCCTATATTGTGTGACAATTTACAAGTGCTATTAACATTTCTAAGAATCCAATAATGTATTCAAGGACTAAACACATCTCAATTTGGTACCATTTTCTAAGAAAAAAAGTTGCTAAACATGAAAGAATGGAGTATGTGCCTACCAACAATTATATTGTAGATATCTTCACTAATCCACTTTCAAAAGATACTTTTGAATATCTCTGGCAAAAGCTAGGGGTCATTTCCTCTCCTTTTTCCAACTAGATGCATAAAAGGTGCATCTTTCTAGGGGGATAAATTCATGTCATATCCTTTCTCCTCAATTGATGGCTACTACCCTTCAGGGGGAGTTGGTAGTAAGGGAGATTACTGAAATAGTTGTGTAGTTGTGCATGTATAGCTACTTGAAGAAGTTTTTTTGGTCAAACGGGGAGAATATGTTGCTTTTTCAACAAAGGATCCTTTTACCCTTTGCTCCTGAAGTTAGAAAGTCCTTCTACCTTGTGCAGAAATGTTTGCACCTTTGTCCTTGATGTCAAAGGGGGAGAGTGAGTAGTGTGTTTCCATCAATGCCAAAGGGGGAGATTATTGGCAGTTGTTGTGATTAGTGTCAAAATTGATGGTTGTGTTGTTGTCATTGATGTTAACACTAAGGAGATTATTGGCAGCTAATTGTAAATGATGTCAACACCTGAGTAATATGTTGGATGCCATGCCTCATCAAAGAAGAGAAGAGTTGAATAAGTTCATGGTTGGATGTCATGCCTTATCAAAGAAGAGAAGAGTTGAATAAGTTCATGGTTGGTGGTCATGCCTCATCAAAGAAGAGAAGAGTTGAAGAATTTCATGGTTGGATGTCATGCCTTATCAAAGAAGAGAAGATTTGAAGAAGTCCATGGCTATATGGCATGCCTTATCAAAGAAGTATTATTGTTGATGTTCATATAATGATTTATTACTGTCAACAAAGTTGTCTTCATAATAATATATTAAGATGAGGATTAGAAGCATGACTAATGTTGGAGAGATTTTGTTGAAGGTCTAATGTATGTCTCATGCTCTCCCCTAATGATCCTGATAATATATGTGTTTCTAAAAGGAATTTTTGGTCTCTGCAAGTTGCTCAAATGTTTTTGGTCTAGGAAGCTTCATTGAAGTCTTTCTAGGAGAATGCTTCACATTCATTTTTTGTTACAATTATGGTCTTTTAGTTTGGTATTCAATGTTTCTTATCTATGTACATTGCACTCCTATATTTTTAGGTCATATTTGTTGCCAAGGAGGTTCTTGTGAATTATAGAAGGTTGGTAGTGTTGCTAGTTGTTGGGATTGGTCCAAGAAATGCTTTATATTTCTATACAAATTAAGATCTCTACTCTTTTAGCTTGGTGAATATTCTCACAACATCTATGCAGTGTCTCAATTCCAATTTCAAGTGTTGTAGTGGTTTGCAAGCTTTTCTACAAATGATACATCATCTGGTTATGTATTTTGTGTTTCCTAAATAGAGTTTTTTGTACCTTCTTGATTTTTAGTGGTTGTTGATGGCATGGTCGTATGAAAGAATAGTATGGAAGTGATATTGGATGTTTAAGGAACATCCCTATGTGATCTACATGTTTCTAATTGGTCACTTTGGTGTCGTATTGTGTCTTGAGTTGGCTTTCTAGTTATTTGTGGATATATGACTAGCAAGGATTGTTTCTTTGCTTAGGGTGTGTGCTTGGGGGGATACTCCAACATTGAAAGATGTGTCATGATAGATTTGGGTCTTGACCTATCCTATTTAGGACCGCATCAAGTAAATTCATTTGAAAGAGTGTTTACGGGTTGATTAATTATGTGCTTCAATGTTTCATCCACACATTTCTTTGATGTCGACTTAAGTTAATGTGTGTCTGTGTAAATCATCTTGGATCATGTTGAAAGAAGTGCTACATTTTTTTTTAGTCCTCTCTATCCTTGGGATAGGACTGCATTATGCTTTGGTGGCTGACCAGTTGAATTCATTGTCTATTCTCTTTTTGGTCGACCTAATTGAATAATTAAAGTGTTGTGGTGGATATAAATGCAAGATAATTTTAGATGCAACATGATGGAGAAGTGTACAGGTGCAAAAAAGTGTGTGTGCAAGCTATATTGAATGTCCAACATAGATATTGCTAGATATTGTGAAAGGAAAGATAAATTAAGTTTGAACACCTTAATCAATAGAGAGTTGTGTTGGCAATATTTGTAATTCTCTTATAAATATTTTGTATCCTAATTTGAGATAGTGAATCTCATCAAGTCCTTTGTATCTTGCTTCTGGAGTTGGTTGGCACTTCAATGTTGCAAGTCCTTTTTGTATCTTGCTCTAAGGTAGTGAGCCTTCTTGCAATTCTTTTGGTAGTGATCCTTATATTATGAGTTAACTCTCACAGTGGTTTTTCCCTCATTGGGTTTTCCATGCAAATAGAGTTTCTCCTTGTGCATGTGTGTGTTCTCTATCTCCTCTTTTCTTTTGATCTAATTGCTACTATATCTTTCATTGGTAAAGTGTGTTGAACATGTTAAAGATTTAAATTTTTATATTATTCTTTGTTACTATTGTGCTTAAAGTTCTATCTTTATTTGCTAAATGAGTTTTAAGTTGTGTTGAAGTTTCAAGTTTCAGAAGGGGTTGATTTTTGTATAGACTGATTCACCCCCCTCTCAATCTCTGAAATGTTCAACAGGTTTCATATTGTAGTGGCTCCATAGAGCTATGATTTTGATTGTGAATATATGTATTTATCAAGTTTCACATGACATTTAATTAGAGGATGAAATAAGTTTAACATAGACATTAAAACAATCCCATTCAATGTTCTCAAAGATCACTAAAGCTAAGAATGAAATTAACATATGAAAATTAAAGAGATGCATGGATGTTTGGAATTAGATATTTAATAACATGAACATGAGACATGTCCTTAAATTTATCTAAAATTAATCAAATTATTATTTAATATTACATTTTGATATATTTGATGTCCACTAGATGTGACAAATAAATAAAAATGAGCTTGATCTCTTCTAGTCACATGTTGAAAACAACTTCTTTAAGCATGATACATTCTACTAAAAATTTTAGTAGAAATGAAACCATATTTATACCACTAAATTGGAATTCTCAATCTATCATAAGAAAATGGTAGAAATTAGATCTTTACAAGTAGAATATTGTGAAATTTTATGGCAAGAAAAAACATAGTAAAAAAAGATGCAAACAAACTTCTAAAATGAAGTAAAGTGAAAGTGACTAGCTAGTGGAAAGGGGAACACACAATTGGGAAAGAGATGAGGTGGAATTTCATATTGAAATTTCTAAATTGGTAAGAGAATCATGAAATAACTTGATGAGAATGGAACCTATAACCCTACCAATGAATGATAAATTCATCAAATCAAGAATAAAATATTCAAATTTGAATGATATGGTGTTGTATGAAATGAAAAATCCTTAGGTCATTTTGATCATGTCTATTCATAGCACACCATTCAATCAATAGAGCTTTGCATCAACATCTACAATCATAAGGAAAAATACATAAGAGTTCACATTATGCTTGATGTGTCATAGTCTAAATTAGAGGGTTATGGGATTCTGTCATATATACAAGTAGAATTGGTAAACTCATTGTTTTGTAAAAATATCACCTACTTGATCATTGTATTGTGGTTTATTGTAACTTTTTAAATATAAATCTAGGATCTATCTCTCAATCAAAATCCTATATCTTGAGAATGACTCATGTCAAGATTCACCGCCTAATGCTATATAAAAAACATGTAAATGATTAATAATGATTAGTGTGCACTTCTAATGTTATATCATTTTTTAATAAAGTGCTTATAAATTCAACTATAGATCTCCTACCAAATTTACAAGAAATTTTATATAAAGTATAATCAGTGTAACCATCGGGATTGCTCATTTAAACCATAGTGGGTCATCATGTAACTTCTATGAGGATCTTGTAGCTCTCGGTATCTTATCATGACATATTTGTGAATTTTATAATCTTGTTATAGATTGCATGTAAGGTTATTTTTAGCTTCTATGAAGGCATGAAATTGTCACTTAAAAATAAATTTTAACTTGCAACTAATATTTTCATTGAAAGGTTATAAATTTTTTTTGAAACAGCCTCATACTAGTACCATACTAGTATATAGTCTTTTCTTATGCCAGTATATAGTCTTCTTCTACTTGTATACAATCTTCTTCATGTTTGGGAGTGTTTACATTAAATAAATCTATTATATTTTCATTTCTAGTAGATTAGATTGCTATCTTCCTAATAATTGTAGTATCAATATCAATATAATTCATTGATGGTCAATCATAATACAATCTTTACAATAAATGCAAAGATAGTTATTTTTGTCCACCTTTGCCACAACTGTAACTCCTATCGACTCTAACACCACTCAAAATTATTGTTAAATACATTTCAAATCTACTTATTATGTATTAGATATTCTATAATACACAACAAATTATTTGTTATTAATCTTAATCCAATACATGAGACTCAATAAGCTATAGATGTGAAGAAGTGGTTAATGACATTACACCATCAATGAAAGAATGGTCAAATGAGAAGAAATGTGAGAGCGATTTGTAGCACAAGGGGTCTTATAAATTACCATGTTCAACATTTTATTTCAAAGTGTAAAGGCTCCTTAATATTTATTACTCACATAGTTAGTGTATGAGGCTTAAGTCATGGGTTTGCTCCCCATGGTCTTGGGTTCAATTTCAAGGTTGGTTTGACCTGATGCATGGTGCCTGCGAGTGGCATACATCCCTAGGGGATTAGTTTCACCTCAACTCACCCTTCACTAGCATTGGGTTGGGCCATGGGGATACCCCTAGGTCAAAAAAATAAAAAATTATTCATTACATAAAATTCTTAAATTATGTCTAAATTTATTTGTAGACTAAACAATGCAATACCATAGTACAATGAAAGCATGCATTATTCTTCTCCCTATATACAATTCTCTCCATTAGTTTACATTTTTTATATCTTTTGCATGTAAAATAAATTGAGCTACCTTGCAGCATTGAAAAGCTTCCCTTTAAATCACCCACCCTATGTTTCAATAGAAAAATGCATAAGTGCATTATGTATATTCATGTTATATATTATTTTCTTTAACTGTGTTTCCTATTGAATATTTTTGTAAATTAAGAAGTGTAATGCCAACATACAATGGAGACATGAAATATTATCTCCATGTATACATTTTCTTCCATTATTTTATATTTATTAATATCTTTTGTTATAAAATTGTGTACTATGTTTGAGGTAAAGGAAAAAATGATGGACTAAGGATGGTCAATATCATCCCATAGTAGGGTTGTTAGTATTCTTATAAAAGATAGGAACTCCATTGATACCTCTTTTTGAGATTTTGTTATAAATTAGTTGAGTGTAGACATATTCAAATAAAACAATAGATATGCAAGAGAAAAAAGACATTGACAACTCCAAAAATATGTTTTTTTGAGAATGTTTTAAGGTCTGAAATGGTACCAACATAGGATAGTTCATGTAACAATATGTAGAAGGAAAAGGTGCTTTAAAAGACAAATTCCAATATATTTTCAAACAATTGTCAAAAGGTGAAATTTAAAAATCATTTTCAAAACTCGGCACATTGGGTATTACATGGCACTATTAAACACTAACATCTTTAAAATCATACACACTTTTGTTTCATTCTTATATGTTGGTGTTGAAACTTAGAAGGCTTGTGATAAAACCTTAGCAATGATTTCCATGAATAAGCATGTTGGTGTTGAATAATAGCTAGCTTGCATTCTCCCTGTCACCCCACTTAGCAATAGAGATCAAGGGTCATGGGATCCTCCTCATAATTCCCATGCATAATTAGTTTCCATTAACTTCTATAATTTGTAGGTGAACCAAGGATTTTTGGGGTATGTGGGCTCTCTTACACTTCTAGGGTTTTGCACCTAAAAGAAGAGAGGTACCAAAAACCTTAATGGCTCACTCAAGAATAATCCCTTGAGATTCCAATGCAAATGGGATTGAAATACATTAAAGGGTAATGTCCTAGATGCTAATAATTGATAAAATAAATTAACTAGTAATGCAAAACTAAGAAAATGCAAAATGTTTGAAAACACACTATGATATGCAAAATGACCTAGAAATGCAAATAAACTATAGCAAAAACTTATGAAATTAAAGGTGTACACCTAGAGACTGGAAAAGGATGGAATGGAGCTCTATAATTCTGAAGAAATCACTATTGAAGCCAACTAGGACTCATACACCAAGCTAGGCGACTTTGTCCTATTTCAGGAAGATTCTGCCAAAATAGGTTTTAGACAACTAGGTACTCAGAACTATAAAAATATTTGTTCAAGCCTGGAAATGGGAATCACACACCACTAATGGTGTATCAATCTACTTTTGGATTTCAAGAAATTCAAAAGTGGAATTTGTAGCTCCCTGACCTCACTTTTGCTCCTGACAAGTTTTTGGATTCGAAATTGCAGAATCTGACCTATGGGTGTTCTCCAAGCTTCTTTTAGGGATTTGAAAACTTTGAATGACTTTTATGAATTGTTGACAACTTTTATAACCTTTCTCTTTGACAAATCTACAAACAAGACCTACAAAACACATGCAAAGAGAGGGAAAATTTGTTAAAGGGTTAGAGAATAGGGGTTTGCCTTAGTCAAACCCCTTGTTGGTAATCAAACCCTTGAAAATGAAATGAAATATGAAAAGAGAATGATGAATGAAAAAAATAAATGCTACAACTCACCAAACCCTTGAAGTAGAAATCTGAAGACATGCAAGTAATAGCTCCAATTGATGTAGACTTGAGAATGCCTAAAATGCTTAGAATGCTTAAGTGGTGGATTGATGGTTTATGGAATGATTGAGTGAATGAATGGGGGGTGAAATGAGAGGTAAAATCCTATATTTATACACAATTGTGCAATAATTCCAAAAAATACCACATCACAGGCCGACCTTAGATCTTAGAAAATAAAAACCTGCCAGAATTTTGAATTTATTTTGATTTTTGAGCCAAAGTGGACTCATTCGCCCCTAGTGGCGAATGGGTCACACTTAGGAATTTTAAGCGAGTGTTAGAAATTAAGTATTTTAAATGATGTTTATCAGGTTTATTCTCAAAAATACACTTAAGGCCTGTAAGTGTAAAATGGGTCCAATTAAAGCATAATAAAGGGTCAAATTATTGATGACAAGCCTAGAAAAGCATGAAAGTTTGTTATAGCACTTTACAACACTTTGAAATAAGGCTCGGTAAATGATAAAAAGAGATTTTTTAGGTGAAATATATTAATAGGATCCTAGAAAAGTGTGAAGATGTGTTACAACACTTCACAACACTTTTGCAAGGCATCATAAAATTCTTATTAATTCACAAGGTCCCAAGACCTAGTGTGAATGTGTTGACCACATTACAACACTAAAACAAGGAAAAACTAAGCCAACATCCACAAGAAAGACCCAAATGAGTGTGAAAATGTATAAAAGATCCATTTTTCTAAGCTATATTTAGCCCCCACTTTAGTGAGAGGAGGAACCTACTTCAAACTCACACTAATGTAGTCAAACATGCACATCAAGGGATCCAAATACACCCATGCTAGCAAGATAAGACAAAAATAATCAAGAGGGGTGATCAAGCCCCCAGGATCAAGATCTCATGGCAAACCAAACATTAGCACAAATGAAAATGATGTAAATAGTCACAAGGAGAAAAGGAAAGAAAGAATCATGTCAAGCTTCAATCGTTTGTCCATCCTATTGTGGATCAAATCTAGGTTGTTTGTGAGAAAAGCATACTCACTCTAAGGTGATGGAACTCATGGTTGTCTGCTAGGTGAGAAGTCCTATAAGGTGAGAAACATACACTCATGGTTGGTACTCATACACACACAGGTATCTATGGGGAAAATCATGCCTTAGAATGGGCTTCTCGCTCAACCATACCAAAGTTATACCTCCTGATTACTTTAATAAGGCACCACAAAGAAAATGACTTTTTGAGCTTCATGAGACAAGCAAAACTTTGTATGCTTGGAGCTCATGAACAAACGTGATGGCTCCATAAGCATGCAAGCTATGTTATGCAAGGTGGCCATATAACAAATGAAAAATGCAACATGAAAAGGATGTTAAAAGGAGTCTTGCTTAGTTCATGTGAGGTCTATAACTTAGGGAACATTGTGTCTAATGTATCCAAGAGAGGACCGATCAAAGAATAGAAAATTCACAACTTAGGGGATGTAGTGTGTCACATCAAGCCACTAAGAGGCATGTAATATGATAAGATAGATCACACTCCTGAAGAACATCATACCCAATGTAATCCACAGAGCAAAAAAATGCATTGTATGAAGTAAGAAGGTTGCACAAAGAACCAAGAAAAAGAAAAAAAAATGCAAAAGAATAATGCCAATGTATGTCCCCACTTTAAAGGAATTTCTAGCACCATATTGTGAGCAATTACTTTAAAGTAGCAAATGAAAAATGAAAATAAGAAATAAGACATGAGAACTAACTGAGAAAGCCTATGCCAAGTCATATGTTTCCTATTAAAGCTACGTCATGCGAGATAAAAAGGAAAGGGAGGGGTTGCCCCCAAAAATGAAAACACCAAACACATAAAGGATCTATGAATTTGGGGTCAATATGTTCTTTGTTTCAATGTTTTGTAGAGAGTTTGGAACTTTCATCATCCCCCAAATACATAGAATTGGAAGAATGACACAAAGAGAGTGAAAACAAAGAAAAACCTTTTGGGTCAACATGGAAGAGACATAGGGTGCCTCGACTCTTTGCATCATCCCCAAAAGGAAAACACAAGCCAAAAAGACAAGTGAAAATGGTAAAAGAAAAGGGGCATTTTGGGTCAACATGAAAGAGACATGAATGTCTCAATGTCTTGTGTCATCCCCAAAAGGAAAACACAAGAAAATACAAAAGAAAAGGCAAAGAAAAAGAAAGCCTTTTGGGTCAACATGAAAGAGACATGAATGTCTCAATGCCTTTCGTCATCCCCAAAAGGAAAACACAAGAAAAGACAAAAGAAAAGGCAAAGAAAAAGAAAGCCTTTTGGGTCAACATGAAAGAGACATGAATGTCTTAGTGCCTTGTGTCATCCCTAAAAGGAAAACACAAGAAAAGACAAAAGAAAAATCCAAAAGTGATGCATGACATAGAGAAGAATAGAGCTAACAAATAGAGGAATGTCACAAAGAGAGAGAGAATATCAAACAAAACATCACAGGGGATCACATTACGCACATGAAAACACACAAAAGAAAAAGAAAGAAAATAAAAGTGTAAAAGACTAGTAAGGAAAATGAAAGTCAACCATCAAGCAAGGCATCCACCTCCCAATCATGTTCATTATATGTCGAGGGCAGGCAATTGGCCAAAGGTACAAGGGCAAGTGTCAAAAGAGTAGAAGTACTAGGTTCATTACTTTGTATAGGAGATTTGTCGTTTAAGATCATCGAAGAGGAAAATATTTTTTTCAAATCATTATGCACCTCTTCATCAATTTTAGTGATCTCGTCATCATCATCCAAATTAATCACAATAGGACGATGAATGATAATGTCCAATGAAGATTGTAACTCTTGTTGTGATTGTTGTATTGGATCATTTTGTTTTGGTTGGGAAGGAGGATCATAATGCATTACTTTGGTCAAGTGTGGATTTTGATTTTCTTTGTTGAACTCTTCATGTAACTTGCAAGCAAGGGCACGACGTCTACGCCTACACTCTCTAGCACCTCTATTTATTTTGGTTTTGTTGTCAATTTGCATTTTGAAGGAGCGGGTTGATCAACCATAGGTTATTTTTCTTCTTGAAGGGGAGGAATAGAAGGAACCATAGGAGGTTGGTCATCCACTTTCTCCTTTTCCTTGTAAACTTGTTTTATTCAAGGAGGCGTGATAGAGTTGCTTCCATTGTCTCTTGGTCTTTTGGATGATGTAGGTGAAGTTTTTGGTGTTGGTTGATCTTGGTTGTTTGGTTCTTGTTCAGGTTGAAGCATGGTTTCGTCTAGGATAGGAGTGTCAGAGGTAGATAGGGAGGTGTCAAAGAGACAATTCTACTATTTTCTTTGCTTTGAATTTTTGGTAAGCTATGAAAAAGAAGTCTTATCATTTTGTTATAGATTGCATGGGCTTAGGCCAAAAGGCTTCTAAGGAAAAGTTTCCTTTGGAAGACAGGAGGTTAAATCCACTATGGTGGACAGTAAATATTTCATTGTCAAATGGAAACTTTAAGCATTTATGTATAATTGAAGGGGACAACTTTCATTGAGCAAAGCCACAGATGGCCTAGCCATAAATGAAATTGGTCTAACTGCATGACGGAGAATGTGACATCGGATATTTTTGGTCCTATTTATAATGGAAGGGTGATCGATCCAATCATATGGAAAGCAAAACCATTATGCGTCTTGATCCATGCTTTTGGTTTATCATAGTCATCTTGATAAAGTTCATGTAATACTAAAAATTCCTTGGTGATCATGTTCTCTCCACAGGGGGGATCTATTAATATCCCATTAGTGGGCTTATCGTAGATATAGGTGGCTATGTAAAGAGGACCATAGGGTAGATGTTTGATTATATCCTTCAAGGAGAAAGCAATATCAAGAGATTTCTTAGGTTGGCCCTTACGAGGGATAACATCTATCACACCTACCATTTCATCCATAAGATTAACATGGGTAAGATGTGGGATAGGATCATGATGTTCATCATTTGTATCAACATTCATCACATCATTCTTTGTAGTTTCACTAGCTTTGAAAAATGAAATATTATGTTTGGGCATTGGATCAGTGAAAATTTACAAGTTTTGATTCAAAGGGGCAACAAACTTATTACCTTGATCATTAACACTTGCAATGGATAGACAGTTGGAATCAATGAGGTCTTGCACAAGATGTTTAAGATGCTTACAATGTTCTATGTCATGTCCATTTTGTTGATGATAATGTCAATAAGCATTGGATTTTAAGTTCGGAGGTAAATTCTTAGTAGGTTTGGGTGTTTTGATGGTGGGCAAGGTAATCATTTGTTGTAAAAGTTTAGACATTGTGTTATGAAGGGTGTTAGGAAAAGGTGTGAATTATATTTTTGGATCTCCATAACTAAAGGGTACTGTGGTTTTAACAGTTTCTATTTGGTTATTCGCATTTTGAGGTGTAGGTTGAGGAGGATTGAATTGAACGAACCCTTTGTTTTTCTTTCTAAATGGTTGGGAATTTTTTTGGTTGGTAGATTTGGATTTCTCAATTCAGCTAGAAGTGGACCTTGTATCGTGACTACTAAGCGAATTTTGATAATCACAAAGGGCAGTACACAAGTGCATGAAGGAGGGGAATTTCATCATGGTTAACTTGTCTTGAATCTTAGTTTACAAGTTTTATATGAACATATTTTGAAGGTGTGGGTCAGGGACCTTGACATTGATTTGGGAATAAAGCGATTGATAGTGTGAGATAAAATCAATTATCTTTTCTTCCTCATGTTGCTTGCATCTTATCAAATCATCCAAGGTTTTCTTAGGAGCCATGTGCACTTGGAAATGATTTACAAATGCATCAACAAATTCATTAAATGAATGAATTGAATTGTTCGATAAAGATGAAAACCATTCTAGGGCAGTATCTTTTAAAGTCTTAGGGAAGAGTTTTTCCAACAATTTATCATCAAGGACAAAATCACTACATAAAGTGGTATAGGAATTGACATGGTTAGAAGGATATCCCTTCCCTCCATGTTTCTCAAATCTATGCACCTCTACACCTTGTGGCATCGGTGTTCATAATATCTCCAAGGACAATGGGCTGCTTTTTGCATGGATGAAACAGTTGGAAAAGTTGTGTTAGGAGAGGGTCATTATAAGTGGTATGGGGTGGAAGTGAAAGTGGTGATGGAGTGTATGTAGTGGTAGGGAAATTGAATGGAATGCTTATAGGTGGTAATGTGGAAGAAGATATAACATGTGATGCCACATAGGAACTAGGGATGCTAACAGGAATACTCGAGGAAGGAATCACATTACTAACTTGTTGCATTGTTGTTGTGATTTGAGGAGTGGTATAGGTACACATTGAGGCTATGGTTGAGGGAGGAGGAGTTTGAGGTCCACCTTGGCTTACCACATTGTTGGATGGTTGAGGAGCACTAGAGGTTGAAGGAATATGTTTTGTATATATCTCAACTATGTGTTTCACAATGTCCAGGCCATCTTCACTTTCAAGCATGAGATGGATGTTTTCTATGGTAGGAATTGCAATAGTTGAAAATTTTTCAAGGCTTACTTGATGTTGGAGATGTGCTAAGTCCTTATGAATTTGAATTATTTTTCCTTGTGGGATATGATCATTTTGTGTGTCAACTTGCATGCTACTTGAAGGAAAAGAGTTGCTAAGGGTATTATCCATGCCTAGTGTGCTAGTTTCAATACTAGGAGTGGAAGCTCTAGATAACCCAAGATCCACAACGAGTGTGTTATCATGAGATAACATGAGTCTTGAACTTCTTCTCACTAAGGTATTAGCAATAGGACACTAAACACTCATGCAAAGGCTTCTAAATGTGGGGTGAATGCAATGCAATGTAAACTAACAAGAATGAAATGCTTAAAACTGAAATTCTAGAAAGTGAAACTGAAATGCAAAAACAAGAAACAAAAACTCAAAAATTGAAGATTAAATGCAAGAAAATGCAATGAAAAGTGTGCAACTGGACTAATTCGCCCAAGGTGGTGAATGAGTCTAAGTAGTGATTTTTTTGAAAATTTTCAAAAAATTTGAATTGGTTTTTATGCTTTTTATGTTTTATGGTGTAGGTATAATATGAAAATGTAAAATTTTATTGATTTTTAATCAAATTAAGAGCAATAATGCAAGCTAAATGATCCTTTCACTAATGTAAATTTGAAAACCCTAGAATGCAAATTAAACAATGCAAAATGCAATGTAATGCTAATGTAAGCTATTCCTAGGATATAAATGTACTGAAGATTAGAAATATGATGCTCTAAAATTGGGTTCACCAAAATGAACCAAGGAGTTTTGGGGTATGTGGGATCTCTTACACTTCTATAGTTTTTCACCTAAAAGGAGAGAGGTACCAATAACCTTAATGGCTCACTCAGGAATAAGCCCTTGAGATTCCAATACAAATGAGATTGAAATATTTCAAAGGGGAATTTTTTAGATGCTAATAATTGATAAAAGAAATTAACTAGTAATGCAAAACTAAGAAAATGCAAAATGTTTGAAAACACGTGATATGCAAAATGACCTAAAAATGCAAATAAACTATAATAGAAACTTATTAAATTAAAGGTGTGCACCTGGATACTAGAAAAGGATGGAATGGAGCTCTGGAATCTTGAAGAAATCACTATTGAAGCCAACTGGGACTTATACGCCAAGCTGGATGACTTAGTCCTATTTCAAGAAGATTCTGCCAAAACAAATTTCAGACAATTGGGTACTTAGAACTACAAAAATATTTGTTCAAGCCTGGAAAAGGGACTCATATGCCACTAATGGTGTATTAGTCCACTTAGGATTTTGAGAAATTCAAAAGTGGTATTTGTAGCTCCTGATCTGCACTTCTACTCCTAATAGGTTTTTGGATCTGAAACTATATAATCTGACCTACAAGTGTTCTCCAAGCTTCTTTTAGGGATTTGAAAACTTTGAATGACTTTGATGAATTTTTGACAACTTTTCTAATCTTTCTCTTTGAAAAATATACAAACAAGACCTACAAAACACATGCAAAGAGAGGGAAAATTTGTTGAAGGGTTAGAGAATAGGGGTTTTCCTTGGTCAAACCCCTTGTTGGTAATCAAACCCTTGAAAATGAAATGAAATATGAAAATAGAATGATGAATGAACAAAAGCAATGTTGTAACTCACCAAACCCTTGAAGTAGAAATCCAAAGACATGCAAGTAATAGCTCCAATGGATGTAGACTTGAGAATGCTTGAAATGCCTAGAATTCTTAAGTGGTGGATTGATGATTTATGGAATGATTGAGTGAATTAATGGGGGATGAAATGAGAGGTATAATCCTATATTTATACATAATTGTGCAATAATTCAAAAAAATACCACATCACAAGCAAACCTTAGATCTTAGAAAATAAAAACCTGCCAGAATTTTGAATTTATTTTGATTTTTGAGCCAAAGGGGACTCATTCGCCCCTATTGGAAAATGGGTCACACTTAGGTATTTTAAGTGGGTGTCAAAAATTAAGTATTTTAAATAATTTTTATTGGGTTTATTCTCAAAAATACACTTAAGGCCTGTAAGTGTAAAATGGGGCCAATTAAAGCATAAGAAAGGGTCAAATTATCGATGACAAGCCTAGAAAAGAGTGAAAATTTGTTACAACACTTTGAAATATGGCAAGTGGTAATTGATAAAAAGAGATTGTTTAGGTGAAATATATTAATAAGATCCTAGAAAAGTGTGAAGGTGTGTTACAACACTTTTGCAAGGCATCATAAAATTCTTATTAATTCACAAGGTCCCAAGACCTAATGTGAATGTGTTGACCACATTACAACACTAAATCAAGGAAAAACTAAGCTAACATCCATAAGAAAGACCCAAATGAGCGTGAAAATTTCCAAAGATCTATTTTTCTATGCTACAATAGGATTCTTCTCAGATGCCTTGTTCAACTATAACTTATCACAACTATGGAGAAGGTGGAGGGGGATGATTTTATAATACCATGCCCTTAAGGTCTGATGATTATCTTTGTATTATGGATGTCCTTAGTAGGTCCCAAAAATAAGGTAAGAAAAGTGTAGGTAAGTTGGATAGTTTTTTGTCTAAGCTTCTTGCTAATAAGAGTTATAAATGCAAGCTTGAAGTTAGTTTTATTGGCATTATGTATTAATAAAACATAATTTTTTCCTTTGCATTTTGGTACAATAAATTGGAATGATTTAAAGACACTTGGACTATAGTAACAAGCCTTCAATAACCAAAACATGATAGACATAAGGCTTTTAGAGTAGAAGTTATACAATATGACACAACTTAAAATATTTGATGATATTTTCTACTTGTTTTGTGACAAGTTAGAATTTGGAAAGAGAATAAAACACAAAAAAAATGACTTGGCTACATACAAATTCTAAAAAATAAATCTCTCTAAAATAATGATAAGTGACTTACCTCAAGATTTTGCATAAATTATACTGTGCTATCAATGATGTCAATGAGAAAAAATTGGTTAGAGTTTGCAAAAATATTTATGAAACCCTACCACAACAATTTAAAAAAATGAGTCAAACCAAAACCAATCTCCCTACAACTATTGCTTTAATCCACTCATAGTAAATGAAAATTTGATATGAAAATATGAGGGTTTTAGGGCTACTTGATTCTCAAGCTTGAGAAGAGATTTTTGTAGTATTTAAAAAAAAAATATTAGTTGCGAGTTAAAGTTTGTTTTTAGGGATGGGATGAGAAATGTTTCAACTACTTGGAAGTTGTCTTTCCCAGCATGAGACATTTTTTTCAGGAACCGATTCCTTCATTTAATAGATAAAAATATAATTATCCTATAATAAAATAAAACACAACAAAAAAATGATTTGATTGTGTACACATTCCAAAAAATAAAGCTCACAAAAACCATGGCAAGTGACTTACCTTAAGATTCTACACAAATTATGTATGTTGTCAATAATGTTAATGAGAAAAATGGGACATAGTTTATAGGAAAATTTTGCAAAATCCCATGAAAACAAATTTTTAAAAAATGAGACAAAACAAAACAAATCTCCCTACAATTGTTGCTTCAATCTATTCATAGTAAACAAAAAGCAAATATGAAAATATTAGGGTTTTAGGGCTACTAGATTCTTGAGCTTGAGAAAAGATTTCACACATGAGGCATCTAAAATCTAATTCGATTGAGAGATCTAAAGATGAGATTATTGAAACATTTTAAATGAAAATATTAAATGCGGATCAAAATTTGTTTTCAGACATGAGGTGAGGAATGTTTGAACTGCATAGTTTTTAAACCTTAAACCCTAATATAATCCTAATCCTAACCCTATTTCTCTTAACCCTAACCCTAACTCTAAACCTAACCCTAATCTTAACCATCTTTCTATTAATTTCGTGTAAATATTAAAATGTTCATATCTTTAATATAAATTAATGTTATGTATTTTAATTAAAAATAAATTTTATTTTGAATAATAACAAATAAAGAAATGAGGACAAAAATATATTAATATAATATATTATTATAATTATACCAATTAAAATATATGAAATATTATATTAAATTATTATAATATAATAACATTGTATTATTATTAATATTAATATTATTTTAAATATGAAAAAATCTTAATATATTTTAGTTAATATATTTATATATTATTAATATTAAAATAATATTTTAATATTATATTATTTTTGATTAAGGGTAAAATATTGGTTTTGATGGGGCCCGGAACCTAGAACAAAGAAAGGCAAGTTGCACTTAAAATACATCATAAAACAACAACAGCCCCACAACCACTACTAAAGATAGATCATGACTACACATGCTACATCTTACAAATAAGCAAGGGCATGAAACCCTTTAATAACCTAGTTTTAACCGGGACTAGAAACCCTTTTAGATACACACAGACCCCACCTACATCTGTCGGGCATTAGCAAACCAGTCGCTCATGGAAGTCACCCCTAAGCCAAGAAAGATAATCTACATGATGGTGTAAGACACCATCAAACCCCTAATCACAAACAACAATAACCAACTGAAATAGTCAAGCATCCAAGCAGCCAATCTACAGCAAACCATCTGCTCAACAACCAAAATTGAATCTAGAAAAATAGAGAACTTGTTCGCCTCCCTGCAGTACCATCCCACACGATCAGCCATCCCAACATCCACCTCTAAAGGATAGGGCTCCCCTTTGGCAGAGAGAAAGAAATGGATCACCTTCCCACCAAAACTACTATGCTCCTGCCCACCAAAGCTCCACCTCAACAAGACAGTTTCCACCTTCACCTCAATAGAAGAGGGTTCCACCTCAAAAGGAACAATCTCCCCCTCTATAGGAGACTTAATCTGAAAAACCCAACAACAACTGACTTCAATAGGAAGGGAAACCACATATTCCTTAAGCATCACGAACCTCAGGAACTGACATGAAGGAACAAGACACATAACAAAGAGAAAATAAAGTTGGGCCAATAGAGAAGATCCAACCACAAGCAACCCAACACCAGCTAGCACACAAAGCATAAAAACCACTGGAATCTTCCACCAGAACCCCAAAACAACCATTGTTAAATAAAAACCTCCCAGCATAAAGATAAACTTCACCAATTCTAGGGGCTTCACAGCCAAAAGGCCAAATAGAAAAATCTACAACCCCAAACAAAGGGGGACTAGAAACAACTGCTAAAAGGCCACCAAAACACCAAACTGCAGGAAGCTTAGCTAGGTAAACACAACCAACAAGATGAGAAACCCAGACAAAAACTCCTCCTTAGACCAAGAAGAGGCAGCATAAAACTTCAAAAAGAAGCACAAGCCAAAAGACCACCAGAGACCCAAACCCAAAGAGAGCAACAACAAACAAGCCCCAAATGAGAAAGAGGAGCCCAAACAAGAAGGAAACAAGGAGAAGGCCAAACAATAAAACCATCCAGCTACCCTAACGCACCAATTAGAGACACACAAAGGAAACAACTCCACAGAACCATCCTAAAGAAAACACCACCACTCCATAAGAGAGACAATAGAATCCAAAACTCTCCAAGAGCAAGAAGAACCCAAGAGGAACCAAGAAGGTAACTATAGCCAAAATAAAGTCCTAGCCTTAGAAAGAGCAAGAAAATCCAAGTCCCACAGGGACCAAGGGGACCCAACCAAGACAGGAAAAAGGAGAAGGCCCAACAACAAAGAGCCCCAAGCTACCCTGACATGCCAGTCAGGTCCAGAAATGAGTCGAAACTCCTCAAACCCAACTAGAGGGAAACACCACCAAGCCACTAAGAGGGAAAAAGAAGAAACCCACCCATATTAAAAATAAAAACCCCAAAAGTGAGCCTCTAGACACATAGCTGGAAGAAACGAAGAACAACTAAGAGGAAGTAGGAGGCAAAACAGGTCAACATTAAGAACCACCAATCCATCCTATTACGCCAAATAGGACTAAAACTAAACCCATTCAACAGCCAAACAACCAAGAGGCAGCCAATGTCCATCCACTCCCACTATCGAGAAAGCATCTAGAAAAAAACCAGGGGGCTAAAAATCCAATCGTCGTAGCACCAGCCACCACTGTACTAGAAAAAATCTAGTCATACAGAAAGACAC
Organism: Sequoia sempervirens; assembly: GCA_007258455.2. Taxonomy (NCBI): domain Eukaryota; kingdom Viridiplantae; phylum Streptophyta; class Pinopsida; order Cupressales; family Cupressaceae; genus Sequoia; species Sequoia sempervirens. The sequence continues at coordinate 22,301 of VDFB02002848.1, read as the reverse complement.
CAAGAAAAGCAAGAATAGCTCCTTCAGAGCCAGCCACAAGCAAAGCAAAGAGGAACAACCTCATCCTATGGGCAAAAGCATAGACCCCTCTAGCAAGCCACATTGTGAGAACAGGAACATCCGCCAGGCCCAAGAGGGAAGAAAGATCCAAAAGCAAGCAACAATTGGCCCAAGCACAGTGCAGCCAGTCGCCCAAAACTCCATCAGCATCTCCATCACTCTCACCATCCTCCTCACCCACTCCAGCCTCAACACAATTTGAACCAGCACTCCCGCTCCCGCTCCTGCTCATCGCATCTACAATATTATTATCTTTATATTTACAATAATATTTTTATATTAAATTCTTATTATTTTATTATTAATATTAATATTATAATGTTATAATTACTAAAATATTTTATTATTATTATTATTATTATTATTATTATTATTATTGACTTGATTTTGTGTTCCATATTAAATTATTAATTTAATCACTAAATTTTAAATAAGTTATATATTTAATAACTGCTATATTACTAATTTTTATATTTTTATAAACATATATTAATGTATATTATTATATTATATAATTTGTTAGTTATATTATATAATATATTTATAAAATTAATTATATTGTTGTAATAAATTTTAATTGTTTATATTGTATAATTTACAATATATTTAAATTTATTTTATGTGATTATTTATGATTACATATTATTATATTAGATTTTTTATTTTTATAGTACTATTATTTTTTTAATAAAAAGGGGTAAAAAATTTATTACAACTAGAAATTCAATTGTACAAAGCAATCAAGGTCCAAAATAGGCACCTTGAGAGAAAACCAAGAAACCCAAAACTAGCAAACAACCACCAACGACAAAAAAAACAAGACTAACCAACATAAAAATCAACCACCTGTATCCTCCAAGATTAAATGCTCAAGAGTTTGGGAATAGTCTGGGGATAACTGTTTCTAGTCTTCGATATTCCAGCCACCAGTCTACTCAGAAGCCCATTTGGCCAAATAATTAGTAGTGTTGTTCCACTCCCGAGGGATGTGAGAGAAGGAGACAGACTCAAGCATGGAACATAATCACACAATATGTCTGACAAGAAAGACAAGTTGTCAGTTAACCCCATCCAACTTCTTCTCAATCAACTAATTAACCATGATTTAAGAATCTAATTCGCATATGAGCTTACGCCAACCCAGTGCACAGGATATCTCGATAGCAACTAAAATCCCCAAACCTTCCATGAAATTATTGGTTTGTTGCCCCTTATGAATGGAAAAGAAGAAAATTTCCTTGCAAAAGCCATCTCTTTAATTCCACCAATCCCAACAGGCCCAAGATTACCCCTTGAAGAGACATTAATATTGATCTTTAAAATATTCACCGAAAGAGGGGACCAAACACCTTTTCTCTAAACCTTCTTTTTGGCACAACTTCTATGAACACAAAAAGAGTCAAATGTCAGACCATGTAGGCCCAGGCTACTCACAATCTCCTCATCACCCTTCTCCAAAGGAAAGATCACTTCACACTTGGCTTCCACAATCTCATGTATCATGCCAACAATTATCTATCAAACATGTTGAATCATTAGCCTATTGCCACGAAATATCCTATGATTCCTCTCCAACCAAATTTACCAAAGGATGAAAGTGGGAACAATATTTAGACAATCTAGAGGAAGGAAGCCTTAGTTGGAGGCCTCCTGAAACTACATAAATCAATCAAAGAAGAGGAATGAACACAAGGATGCCTCCAGATACCCTAGAAAAGGTGCTAAAAAAGCATAGAAAAGAGCACTGGAAGAAAAAATGAGATGAATCCTCCTCACAATATCCACAGTGAACACAAACAGGTGGACCCTGAAAACCCGACTTACAAAGATTGTCCCAAGTCAAACATCTATTCTAGGCTAAAGTCCATAATAACAGTTACACTTCGGCCAAGAAAACTTATTCCAAGCATTTTTCCACCATGAAACTTCAAGCCCCCTGTACTTTCAAAAAATCAACTCCTAATAACCACTAGCCACCATGTAGATCCCCTTAGGATCAGGGCTCCAAGCCAAAATATCCCTCTCCCTAATAGAATTGTGCTCTCTACCCGCAAGGATGTTAATAAGTTCCACTTGATCTGCTTCCATACCTCCAACAAGCCACTCCCCAGGGTCTTTCCATCTAGACACTTCCACTTTCCCACAAAAATGAGATGATTTGAAATCCTTTACTCAGGACCATCTAGCCTCTAGAAAGTGATGACAAATATCATGCAAATTAGGGTACATGGTTATAATAGGGGAAAACCATCCCAAGGGTCATACCAAAAGAGAGCATTGGATCCCCTGTTACAAATCCAAAACAAACCATCATTGATTAGTTTTTTCTCCTTTTTTAAGCATTTCTTGAATCGAAGAACCTTTACCCAAAAGAAATAACTGAGGAACCTCCTCCAATGCCACCCCCTTCAAGTATTTGGAAGAGATAATCTTGGCCCAAACATGATTTTTTTAGTGCACCATCTCCAATATAGCTTAGCAACTAAATCCAAACTAGTAAAATTTCCTTGTCGCAGCCCAAGGCCTCTGAGCTACTTCAGTCTACAAATGATCTCCTGCTTCAAGGGACTCCACTTTGAGGATACCAAACTACCACCCTATAAAAATTTCCTAGCAAGGGATTCCAAGTCCTTAATGAAACCTGGAGGATCCACATGAAGCATACACTTATAATTGGGAAGAGCCTGCACCACCACCTTAAGAAGTAGCACTCGACCCACAAAAGATAGCCACCTGTAGGTCCAGTGATTCACTTTCATACAAAACTTGTCAAGAATATTCTACCAAGATCCTCTGGGAAAATAACTAGTGGAGAGAGGGATTCCAAGATAGGTTAAAGGAAGATGACCAATCCAAAATCTAAGGATACAAGTCGTCTGATGTTGAATAAGCACAAAAGTGTTGAAAAAGAAAATAGAAGATTTACTTCATTGATTTATTGTCCAGAACCTACAAGATAAATATCTAATACCTTATAGAAATTCATAGCCTCTTTGACCTTAACCACCCCCATCAAAGTGATATCATTAATAAGTTGCAAGTGTGACTATGGAGGCAGACCATTACCCCAGCACCACCCTTGGATCAAACCTTGATTAACATGACTCTTAATAACTCTTCCAAGGCCCTAAGTGAGGAGAATGAATAAGGAGACTAAGGGTCTCCTTGGAAAAGACATCTAAAAGCCTCAAACAAAGAGGAAGGCTCCCCATTTACCAACACTGAGAAGGAAGTGGTTGTGATACAACTCATAACCCACTCCTCTGTAAAACCAAAAGCCTTGAGCACTTTCTACATAAAGGACCATTTGACCCTATCATAGGCCTTTGCCATGTCTAGTTTGATAAACATAGCTTTTCCTTTTGAATCCACCATTGAGTGGATAGCCTCAACCGCAAAGACCACTCCATCCAATATTTGCCTATCTGCCACAAAACTCCCTTGCTCCTTAGAGACAAGCTTGATAATCTATTGCTTTAGTCTTTTTGTAATCAACTTGGAAAAAATATTATAGACCACATTGAAAAGGGATACATGGGCCTAAAAAAACTTAGTCTATCAACCCCATCACATTTGGGATGAGGGTGAGAAAATTAGCATTCATAGCCTTCAACATTTGTTTGTTCCTCTGAGATTCACAAACCACTTCTAATAAATCCAATTTTATGATTTTCCAGGATTCTTGAAAGAATTCTATCGAGAACCCATCAGAACCAAGAGCCTTTCCTTTCTTCATCTAAAAAACAATATCCTCCAATTCCTCCAAATAAACTACACTCATGAGGTGTTAATTCATTTCCCTAAAAACTAGGGAGGGAATACAAGCAAGGATATAGTTTCCTCCTCCCTCCCATCAAGGGTATCCACCTTGAACAAAGCAGCAAAATATAGAGAGGCCTAATGAGAAATATCTCCTTGAGGAGTCAAATGATCACCCCTAGAATTTACAAGAAAAGGGATCGAATTACCACTTCTCTTGGCCTTTACCGAGTTGAAGAAGAAAGAAGTATTTCTATCCCCTTCCTACAAACCACTCCACCTATGCCTTTTGTTTCCAGTAAATCTCTTCCCACAACTCACACTCCTCCAAAGCTTTCAAATCCTTCAACTCCTCCTAGAGAGATTCGTCAAAAAGGTCATGATCTCGAATCATGCAAGTAATAACATCCAAACTAGCTTGTGCATCAAATTTAGCATGAAAAATATTACCAAAACACTACCTATTCCACCTCTTGAGTTGATACTTCATGAACTATAGTTGTTTGACAAAAAAATACATAGCCATGCCAAAGGTCGATCTACCACAATGTCAACACTCAGCCATAAGATTTTGTAAAGGGGAATCCCAAAGCCACATAAGTTGAAACTTGAAAGAAGGATTATGAGCAACACAAGCCAAAGATGTGGAAAGCTTAATTGGCCAATTATTTGATCCCCTCCAATCCAAAATCTTTGAGCTAGTAGTCCAAGATCTCCCAATCTAGAAACAAGAAACCATGAACCTATCAAGCCTCTCAACTATACAGTTCTTACATCTCCTATTATTCCAAGTAAATTTACCATTACCAAGCTTTATATCCACCAAATTTAGGGAAGAGATAATATATCTAAGGAAAGCATACGGTTCCAACCTTAACATTCCTCCCCTCTTTTCCTCTAAATTAGTAATAGCGTTAAAATCTCCAACAACAATCCAAGGATATAGAGGAGTAATACTCCGAATAAACTAGATATGGGACCAAAGATGTTGCTTCCCAATTATGTCAATTGGGGCATAAATATTAGATAAGAGAATAGTCTCACTAGACTCCAGACTTGAAGCAACCACAAAAATAGAGAACTTACTAGAAATCCATCAAAGAGGGAAGATCTTCATTGAGTTCCATAAGTAGTGTAATATGGTGAAATTGTACCCCTTGCAATTTCACATACATTTTTGTATCCACTTTAGTGTCCACTCCCTTAGGACTTGTGTAGACTCATTTTATCCCTTGCATCAATATTTTTCCCCTCTCAGGATGCACAAGACCCCTTTTCAACAACTACCTTTGCACAACTTTGCATCAGACCTTATGCTTTTCTTGTTCCTGTTGTTTTGTAGTGTGATGTGTCTAGACACTAGTGCACTACACAAATGTCCATGCATTGTGCTAGAGTCCTACAACATTTCAACATTCAAACAACCATTTCTGAGTGCCTTGCCACTTGTCATCTACCTTTTTCGGTGGAAACGGCCTAGGATACCTTATAATGGCTTAGGATCCTTCTTTTCCCTCCTCCTTTCTCTTTTAAATCCATTCTTTCACTTAATTTGATATCTCTCTAGCTTCTTGACTTCTCTCTTAGAATTTTCATTCCTCTTTAGCTCTCTTGCTCACTCTCTCAAGCTTGCATAACTCTTTACAACTTACTACAACAATGCTTTCAGAAGCTCTCACATCACTCTTTGCTATTCTCATGGCTCTCACAACTATATCTCTCTGGCCTCCTTAAGCATTGTAGGTGACATCTTTCTTATCTTGTGTCTTTGAGCATCTTGATATTTATCACATCCCTTGTTTATGTATTTGTATATCTCATCTATCTATCTCATAGTTTATTATTTTCTCTATCTATCTAGTTTTATGTGGAGGTGGGAACCTCAAAATGGGGGTTTGACTGAGGTAAACCCCTAAACAACCCCAACATTTTCCCTCGATCTTATGTGTGCAAGTATTTAATATATTTATTTGTTGGAGGCTTCATTGCTTGGGTTGAAATAAGCATTCTCCTTCTCTCCTTCTCTCACTTTATCATTTATATTTTACTTAGTTTCCTTTACTTTATTTCAATTTTGTTACTTTCTCGCATTCCAAGAGTTCCTAGCAATCAAAATAGTAGTAGTCACTTTGTTGTTTTCTATGATATTCTTGGTTTTCTATTTGTAAGAGATGCTAGTCCACCTTTAGGACTCCAACATGTGACACTAGCATTTGTACGTCATGTTATCATCCTTGGTCAAAAGCTTGCTAGTCTATCTGGAAGATGTTTGTGACCTACTATTTTTTATTATGAAACTCTCACTTTGTTCCTTAAGGTAGTCTAAGGTAGTTTTAGGGTGGTTCTTTCCTTGGGAATCTCTTGAGAACAAAGAGACTCGTGAGCAATGAATCCCCCTTCTGTACATTTTGGTGAACCTGACGTGAACACTCCTTCCATAAAAAAAGAGGACTAATCCAAGATTTATCCTTCATTCCATGTTGTCAATAGCAATATACACTGGCATTCAGTTGGCTTGTCCATATCTCTATTTAAAAATGCACTTTCTTTCTTCCTTCTATCTCTTTCTAGCTTTGTGAAGAAACTTCAAAAATTTCTCTTACAAGCATGTGAAAGAGTTCTTTTCTCCTTTCTTATTATTCTTTGTTGATACCTCTCCTAAAATTCCTTCTCCTTGTAAGGATATTTTAATGCAAGAGGATGAATTCATTGATGCTTTTCTTAACATTACTATATCTTCTCTTCATTCTAATGCACTCTCTTCTAGAGACATTGAATTAGTGAATATTGGAGCTCCCCTCACATCATATCCTCAAAGGATAGATGCTGAGCATATTTCTTTGAATGATTCCTCTAGGAGTTGTAAGGAATTCATAAATATAATCTGTCTCTACCACCCCTCAAAGGTCTAAGAGACCCATCATTTATCTAACTCCATCTAGTCCTCCCAAAAGAATTTTGTTCTATTAATGGTGTTCCATTTGATAGTGACTATCTTTATCTTTAAGGCTCCCTCTTATAGAGCGGTGACCCATACTTATAATAATAGAAAGAATAAATTAAATGTTAATCAACCTACTTCTTTACCACCTTCACAAACAAGTCTTCCTTCAACACCTAAACCCATGACTAAAGCACTTGGTGACTACGATATTGCTGAGCAACTATGTGTTACTTCAACTAAGATCTCACTATGAGACTTGCTTCAATCTACTCCAGTTTATCAAGGTATGCTTCAAGAAGCCTTGCAAAAGATTTTCTTTCCTTCTTCCACTAGGTCAGTAGATGTTAATGCAATGATAGCTCATATTTGTGTGGGTTCGCCAAATATTACATTCTATCTACAAGAACTTCCGCCTTTAGAAGTGCAAAAGCGAGTAGACCCTCTTATGATTATAGTTAACACTAATAACATTAGCATTAGATGTACTCTTGTTGACATGGGTTTGGTGCTCAATGTATGTAGTATTGATCTATTTCCTAAAATTAAAATTGATTCATTTTGTCTTGTTGCTTCTTATGCATTTGTGGGTTTGATAATGTCGATTGACAAGCCCTAAACATGATAATCTTTCCTTTGAAGTTGGAGCATGTTACCATACCCACCCTGGTACATTTTATGTCAAAAAAATTACCATATAATGTTCTCCTTGGAAGACCATGGATTCATGCTATGGGTGTAGTCTTGTCTACCTTCATAAATCCATCAAATTTATTCATAACAATCAAGTGGTCATAATTAGGGCTGACCCTGATGCCATACACTTAGGTGAATTGGCAGTTGCTAGTTAGGCTTCGGTTGCACCTAATCTTAAAAATATTATCCTTTCAGTGTCTTCCAATGTGTTTATGTCTACTCTAGCAATACCCATTACAAAGGATACTCTTGAGGCAGATGTCCTTGAAGAAAGTCCTCCTAAAGCAAGAAATTATAAGTCTACTCCTTCCTCTTCTCAAGAAAATGCATGTATCAATGATGATTAGGGTTCTTTAGACTTTACAACATCCTTCATTGGGGAATATAAAGTTGACCCAATCAATTAGACCTTTCAATAACATCATCCAAACTCACTATCAAAGATGATTATTCTTCTGCATCATGAGGTAATGTGAACACAAGTTGTAATGTTCTTAATGTTGATCCTCCCCCTTCTGAGGAAGATGATCACACTTTTGTTAAAGAGGCTAATGTTGGAAGTCCCATCAAGAAGGTTGATGGTGATCACGTAGAGGAGTATAATCCCCATTGTTGGAATAATGCTCTCTATGAAGATCCTCCTCCTCAAGATTTACAAACACGTTATGGCCCTAGCTTTAAACTTCTCTCTAAATATGGCTATGGGCATAATGAGCAAGGCATTCAAATCCATATAGAATGTGTACCTCATAAACATAATTTGGGGCTTGGTTGCTTGTATGAACAATCTAAACGAAAAACCATGGTTGAATGTTGACATGATTTCCACTCAACCTCATTCTCTTGAATTGATTCATCCTCCATTATCTGATGTCTTCATGTCTTCTTCTTTTGATCAGTTAATCTCTTCTCCACAAGAGAAAGGTTTGCTTCATGCTTCACATCCTTTATCTAAGCAAGAGTGTATCTTGTCGAGGCTTCTCAAAGCCCACTTGATTACTCTTCCTCCTCTTACACATAAGAAATTTCACAAACATGATAAAAAAACAACCTTTCTATGCATACCATCAAGTGCCTAGCCATTCCACTAAGAAAGTAAGGCCCCAAAGGATAAAATACAACTTCTTGATTTTGGTGTCATCACTCATCCATTTGTTGATGCACCTGCCTCTTCTTCAAATGACAAGTGATATCAAGGTCTACCTCTATCTTGTCCATTCTAAGCATCTTCTCATGAGATTCTTACACCTCCCTTCTATTGTGTTGTTTCCCATTATGTGGCAGTTGTAGCTTTACTTGCTAATTATCATTCATGGTTGTACACTTTATGTGTAACCATACTCTCTATATGGTGGCAACACAATAGTATCTTGCATGGTTCTCCTCCCATGTATGTTGGGGGCAGTGATAAATTGATCTAGAGATGTGCATCCATCTTTAGGACCCCCTCTCTTCTATATGTATTTCAATTGGATTATCCCCTTAAGTGGGCCCCTTGTTGTCTTGAAGGGTTCCCGAAGGAACGCCTCTTTGAAATCCTTCTTCTCAAAAGAATTCTTGAGTATCTTGCAATATTTTATATTTCATGTCACTATTTCTAACCTGGGGGCAACCCAACTAGACCTGTGTTATTATCTTCATGTCTAGCTTAGGGGCAATCTGACTAGACCTATCTTTTCTATAACTATCTTGCAACGCAATTTGTAGCAACCATAGGCTTATCTAGTTAGTCTTGCTTTGTAGGATCAAGAACTTGTAGAGATCCTTTGTATCAAGCTTGCCTTTCATGACCAAGAACCTGTAAGGGACTTTCGTATCAAACTCTTAAGGACCGAGAACCTATAGAGTACTTTCATGCCAAGCCCTACAAGACTGAGAACCTATGGTGCTCCCTTTTTAGGACCAAGAACCTATGAAGCTCCTTCTTTCTATAGGATCGAGAACTTGTAGAGCCTTTTTTTAATTTTTGTGGGACCAGGAACCCATGGAGCCAATTCAACAGGACCGAAAACCTATAGAATGCATGTCAAACTTTGTGGGACCAAAAAACTGAAAAGACATCTCTTTTCAATCTCTTTCTACTTAGCTCAATTCCCTATATATATTGAATCGAATACTTGCATCTTCTTCATCCTAAGTATATACTTCCTTCTTTCTCTCTTCAACATTGGTTGATTTGCCATCTTTTGTATGCATTCTTCCCTTCAAGTAATCAATCCTTACATTCTTCTCTCCATTCAAGAATTATTTTAAATGTGTTATTTCTTAATTTTGGGATGACGCATAATACTGATACAACCTTCTAAATCGAGGTCTCTTTCACTTTGCTGACTCAAATCTTGTTAGTTTGATTGTTTGTGACCATGTGTATGTTTTATCCATGTATGTGTTCTAACCTCATGATGTAATGGATTTTTATGTTCTAATCTTGTTGTCTTATGCAGATTTTTCTTGTTTGATGCATTTTTTTTGTAGGTCTTTGGTTTTGGGGCATGTTTCCTTGGTTCGAAGAGCTATTTGCTTCCTCTATAGTATCATTTTGGTATTATTTAGTAGATTTCTTTTAGTGTGCATATTAGTATAGATTCGTATGCCTGCTAAAGTGGGGCCAAAATGTAATGTTGTAAAATTGCATCCCTTGCAATTTCACATACACTTTTGTATCCACTTTAGTGTCCACTCCCTTAGGGCTTGTGTAGGCTCATTTTAGCGCTCACATCAACCTTTTCTGCCTCTCAAGATGCTCAGGACCCCTTTCCAGTAGCTACCCTCGTGTGTTAGCTTTGTATCAAACCTCGTGCTTTTCTCATTCCTATAATTTTGTAGCAAGATGTGTCTATAAACTAGCATGCCACATGAATTTCTACGTGTTGCGCTAGTGTCCCACAACATTTCAGTGTTCAAATGATCATTTTTGAGTTCCTTGCCACTTTTCATCTACTTATGTCAATGGTAATGGCCTGGGACACCTTGTAATGGCTTGGGAACCTTCTTTTCCCTTCTTTCTCTTTTAAATCCATTATTTCACTCCATTTGATATCTCTCTAGATTCTTGACTTTTTCACTCCATTTGATATCTCTCTAGATTCTTGACTTCTCTCTTGGAATTGTCATTCCTCTCTAGCTCTCTTGCTCACTCTCTTGAAATCTTGCATAGCTCTTTACAACTTACTACAACAATGCTTTCAGAAGCTCTCACAACACTTTTTGCTACTCTCTTGGCTCTTGCAGCTATCTCTCTCTTTGGCCTCCTTAAGACTTGCATGTGACATCTTGCTTATCTTATGTCTTTAAGCATCATAGGATTTTTCACATCCCTTGTCTATGCATTTGTCTATCTCATCTATCTATCTCATTGTCTATTATTTTCTCTATCTATCTATTTGGCTATCCATGGAGGTGGGAACACCAAAATAGGGGTTTGACTGAGGCAAACCCCTAAACAACCCCAACATTTTCCCTTGATCTTATGTGTGCAAGTATTGAAGATATTTCTTTGTTGGGGGCTTCATTGCTTTGGTTGTTGTAAGAATTCTTTTTCTCTCCTTCTCTCACTTTATCATTTACATTTTACTTAGTTTACTTTTCCTTATTTTAGTTTTGTTATTCTTTGTTACTTTCTTGCATTCCAAGAGTTCCTAGCAGTTAGAATAGTAGTAGTCACTTTGTTGTTTTCTATGATATTCTAGATTTTCAATCTATATGAGATGCTAATGTGCCTTTGGGACTCCAACACATTGTGCGAGCATCCATATGTCATGTTGTTGTCCTTGGCCAAAAGCTTGCTAGTCTATCTGAAAGGCGTCTGTGGCCTACTCTTTGGGTGATCCCACAATACTGGTTTACAAATTTTGGTCAAACTAGACATTAAACTAAATCTTCACTTTTGAGCACCTATAGCTACTAAACCATGAGGAATTTGAAAATGATGCAAACTAGTGATTTGTGATAATTTGTTTGTAGATTCTAAATATATATTTTATTTTTATTTTTGAATTAGATTACATTTCTTTTTTCATCTCCTTTGAAAACTAGTTTTTATCACTAAACACCATTTTTAAGGAGCGATGCTCACCGCAAACAACACAACTTTTTTTCTATGAAGGATAAAATTCTTTTTTTTTTTTAATTTAGCTTTGTAACTATGATATATAACAAGTCCATTTGGTTTCATAGTGTTTTATTGAATTTTTTTTCTTAATCAAGTTTTGAATTCAAACCAATTACAATTGAAATAGGTGAACCATTATCAACATAACTATGTATCTAGGAATTTTTTTTTTACTAGATCAAGGATATCAATACCTAGCTTGAACATATTTTTCAAAATTTCTTTTGATAATCTACTATTTTTCCACATGTGCTAGAAATGGAGCTTGATTTTGATGAAAAACCTATGTTTAATTAAACTAAAAAATAAACATAATAAAACCAAAATATATTAAAATTATATTCGATGGATAGCTTGTTCTAAGGAATACCATCATCCAAGTTGGGTCTATGAAGTTTCCTCCATTTTCATCCTCAACCCGAGCTTCGAAAGGCAATTTTTGTAGAAATTTGGTGCAAGAAGGGGAGAAGGGAAAAAAAGGGGGGGTTCACTCGAACCCCCCTTGACCTTTCGAGCGAAAGGGGGGTTTGCTGAACCCCCCTTTTGAACCATTTTTTAAAAATTTCTCTTTGTTTCCATTCTAAAAACATGCAAAATGAGGGCCCCCACATCATTAAATAGGGTTTGCTCGTAGAGAGGTTTGAGCATACCCCTTTTGGGTTAGAGTGAAACCCCCCTTCGTGTGAACCCCCAAAAACCCAAAATTTTCTTCATGGGGGAATTTTTGCAATTTTCCTTCTTCAAGAGAATTGTAAACCAATTTTGTGGGATCACCCCTTTCTAATTCTAAAACTCTCACTTTGTTCCTTGAGGTAGTTTATGGTAGTTCGTTCCTTGGGACTCTCTTGAGAACAAAGAGACTCATCAAAGTGAATCCCCCTTCTCTACGATAGACCACACCCCCAGCATTCCCTTAGGAACCAAAGCACTGACGTTGTCTCTTCCACCAAAGCTTAGGCACCAAACTACACATACTATCCATTGGAAGTTTAGTTTCTTGGAAATAACATATCTGGTAAATGATTTCACACCAAACCATGATTTTTTTTTTGTCTAGGGCCATTGTTCAATCCCTTCACATTTCATGGGAGAATAATCATCTCTGGGGGTTGGAAAAGCAGGATTCAAGAGTTTTAACAGACTCTTACTCCACCAATGTCTCACCCACCATCTTAATTTTATCTAAATCCTTCTCTCTCCCAGCCTTGGAGGGTTTCTCTCTAACCCCTTTCTTAGGGTTTTACTAAAGAATCCCTAAGGAAGGGGAAGCATTATTTCCTTTCTCTAAATTAGGCACCATCTTCTCCATATGGGATGAGTTTTCAACCTCGATCCTTTCAACATCAATAGGAACTACAAGATCAATTGAAACCACAAGTTAAGATTTGTATCCATTTGAGAAAGTGCTAGACCACCTTCCTAAATGTTTTGAAGCTCATTATATGTAGAGACCTCTTGAACCACCTCTAGGACACCCAAATCTAGAACCATCAGACTAGGATTCACCTCCTGCTAGCTAAGATAATCCAGCACATCAAATCAATTAAAAAATTTCTCCTCCTTTTGGTCCTTGAAAGAACTTTTTTGACCATGATTCCTATTACAAGGCTTGACAAGGATAAATCCTTCTTTGTCAATCACATCACCTGAAATAGGAGCCTTTCCTTTATCTTCCTTAGAAGGGTTACATGGGGGTTGGTTTGGATGAGGCTTAAAAGAGAGGATCCTAGGACATCTTTTTTGTAGGTGGCCATACTTGTGACATGATTGAAATTGAAAGGGTAAGGCCTCATAATCAAGCTATTGCACCCATGAGGAAGAACCGACACAAATTTCCAAAGAATTTGTAAGAGGGTTACTCAAATCTATTTCAACACAAATGCAAGCAAAAGTGTGTACCTTTTTGTCTTGTGTTTGCTAAGAAGGACCCACTAGTTTTCCTAGCAACAATGCAACCATATGCAAAATGTCATTCCACCAAAATTCAAAAAGGAAACTAAGAGAGGTGTACCCAAATTGAACATGATTTAGAAGCTCCTTCAGTGGTTAAAACTAGTGTGCCATGGCTTGAGGAATCAACCAATCTGGTTATGAAAATAAGGCCACCCCTCAAAAACTTTGTTGTGATCAACCATGCAATTAAAATGATAATAAAAAAGTTATTGGCCATCAACATCACCTCCATTTTTCCTTCAGGGTTCTATATCTATCGAGCCCAGGACTCCAAAAATGGAAGAGAAACCTACATCCCCATGGATTTGCATATTAAAGCATGCTTCGAAAAATACTCAACATCTTTCGCAATTGAGTCAAGTTGAATCACCAAGACTAGCCTATCCTAGCTCCTCTCCAAACATCCATTAGTTTTGGATTTGAAGACTTCCATTCAAAGCCATCCCTCTCCACCTCCCCTAATGCCTTAAACAAAAATTACTCTCAACAAAACACTTAGACAAAGACGGAGAGATCAAAATGCATGGAAGCTTGAAAATCCATATTGTGGTTAAAGCGTGTCACTTCACTCGAGGCCATAAACAACAAAACAAAGGCAACCCTTATAATTCTTCTGCTAAACTCTAACACCTTGTATAGGCCCCAAACAACAAAAAGCATGTAGAGAAAATATGAAAAAGCGTAACCCCCTAAAAATGTAATAACAACCCACCACACACATGTGAAAAAAAACTTGTTGATCACACAAATCCACTTTTCCTTAACGATGCACAAAGAGGCTTGGACATGCAACCCACAACTTACTACATAAGTCATGGGACTACAATAGGAACCCCACGATACCATCTCCAACTCTTTGGTACTATTATGATTATTATTATATTATATTATTATGTTTCTATAATATTATAAATGCTACAAAGTTCAAAATCTAAATGAAATTGCCTCTTTTCCTACTTCATCCTTTCCAAATAAAATTTAATTTTTCTAAAGTGAAATATGTAAAATATTTAACTTTACAAATTCTTGCAGTTATTTCTCTTGAGTGTTATAAGTGAATTTTTAAGAAAATGAATTATTTCTTTATAATTGTTTAGGAATAGATTTTTTATTCATAATAGCAACATAAGCTCAAAAATTATATTGATTAGTAAACAAAAAATGATACATCTTTCTTATTTAGGAATAGGCTTCTACCCACACTTTTAGCTATAAAGTCATCTCATTGTAAAATAAATAAATATTAGCTTTATTAATATAGTGTTCTAATATTTATTTTATTAATAAACTTTATATATATATATATTAGTAATATAACGTTTATTAAATATATAATATTTATGAAACATAAAATCAAATTAATTGTAAAAAAATAATAATATTTTGATAATTATAATATAAATATTAATAATAAAATAATACAATAATTTAATATACAAGTATTATTGTAAATATAAAATAATAGTATAATATTAAAATAATAATATTAGTATAATATTTTTAAATATTAATAATATAAATATATTAATTAAAACATATTAATAGTTTTCATATATATGTTAATACTAATTTATTAATAATAATATAATAAGATTTAATATATATTTTAATTGGTTACATTAAATTATAATAATATATTATATTATTATATTTTTGTTATGGTATGATTAATGTTTTGAACTTCAACAATCAAAATTGATTATTTTCTTTTATACATTATATTTGAAATTTTTTCTAAAATTAAATGCATGTTTTTTAACTTTTCTAATTTTGAAAATTATTTTTCCTGAATATCATTGGCTAGAAAAATTTAGGCAATAAGGCAGATTTTAGGAATGGAACATAATATTTTAGGCATTCTGCTCCTTAGTTAATGTTTGCATATCCAAAAATGTAAAAATTATGACAAATTTAAAATTAGAAATTGTTGATTATTCATATAAAAACTTCATTTAGTTTAACTATTAAGTTAAGTAGCAATTATATGTCAAAAATTTTATTTAATCCAATTTAACTATTTTAATCAAATAATAATTAAATCTCAAAAATTCAAAATCATAATTATTTTAACGTGTCAATAATCCAACTATTAAATCTATATTTTTTAAAATTAAATCTATATTTTTAAAAAAATTGAATCTCTAATATTTTTAAATTATTTTGACAATAAATACCACAAATCTCTAATATTTTTCAATCTAACACACATTTTAACCAACTATTTTTAAATTATTCTATATAAAAACTCCATTTAATTTAACTATTAAGCTAAGTATATGTCAAAACTTTTATTTAATCTAATTTAACTATTTTAACAAAATAGTTAATTAAATCTCAAAAATTCAAAATCATAATTATTTTAACATCTCAATTATCTAAAAAAAACAAGTGATGAGAAGCCCCTTGGGTGGCGGCGATGGCAGTGGCAATTTTTCAAATTCTGAAAAGGCGAGAGATCAAGATGTTGCTTCAGGCAGTAATGGCAGATGGTGTGTTGATGCGAGGGTGATATTAGATGAGGCCCTTGCTACAAGTAAGTTGAGTGTGTGCCCGACGCTCTCCCCGGTGCCTGGCTCTGAAAAGTCAGGGAATGGCCTATTTTCAGATGGGTGTGATGGGATTTCTAATGTGGAGGGTCTTGGATTTGACAAGACTAAGAATTTTTTCTTGTCAAGTTGCTCTCTCGAATGGAAAAATTTGTTTGGTTCTAAGCCTAAAGGAAAAAGTACTCCTTTGGTGCCTTTTTTTGCTAATAAAAAGAGCGGTGAGTACTTTGTTTATGTTCCAGACTGTATTGTGGACAAAAGAGTGTCTAATATGGACATGGCTCTATTGGGTAAATTTGTTGGTCCTCGACCTCACATTGTGTTGGTGCGCAAGTTTACTTTAACTCGTTGGAAACCTAAAGGACAAAATGATGTGGCTACTATGGCCAAAGGTTTCTTTTCTTTTTCCTTCAACTATGAACATGATACGGTGTTGGCGTTGATGGGGGGACTATGGTTCCTTGGAAAGTCCTCCTTGATGTTGAAGAAATGGGAAACGTGCTTTAATTTAAACTTGTGCTCCTTCTCGGCTACTCCGGTTTGGGTTAGATTGCTTGGCCTCCCACTAGAATTTTGGGATGAGGAGGTATTCAAGGGGATTTCTAGCATGTTTGGTTACTTGTTGTCAATAGACCAAATGACGGCTTCTAGAAAGTGGCTGGTTTATGCCATATTTTGTGTGAATGTGGAGCATTCAGCTGGTTTTCCTTTTATGGTTAAGATTAACTCTAAACTTGGGGTGTGGGAGCAGTTGGTTTAATTTGAGTTGAATCCCTTTACCTACTTCCATTGTAAGAAAGTTGGTCATTGGGCCAAGAAATGTCCTCTCAAAGTTCCTAAGCAAATGACTAAACAATGGAGAGAGGTAGAGAAACCTCCAGCCCAGGAGGTGGATTCTGTAAAACCTCCTACTCAGGAGCTGGAGCCTAAGGTGTGCCTTCCTCGGAGGTTCATGAGGACACAAATCTGGAAGAAATTGATAAGGTGGTTGAATGTCAACCAGATAAGGGGGAAATGAATCAGGATTTGGAATAGGTTGAAAAGGAATGCTTTTCCCCTATGTCTAATGAGGTAAGGTCTATAATGTTGGAGGAAAATCATTCTTCTGTGATTGTTGAATCTAGTTCTCCTCCCAGGGGGATTCCTCAAAGTGTTGTTTCAAAAATAGAGGGGTTGGATTTGAAGCTCAATGTCAAGGAGTTTG
This sequence comes from Sequoia sempervirens, assembly GCA_007258455.2. Classification (NCBI taxonomy): domain Eukaryota; kingdom Viridiplantae; phylum Streptophyta; class Pinopsida; order Cupressales; family Cupressaceae; genus Sequoia; species Sequoia sempervirens. The sequence continues at coordinate 5,031 of VDFB02002848.1, read as the reverse complement.
AGGAGTTGGAGGAAGTGGACAACACGCCTTATATTCTCGTTCGTGGGCGTAATAGGAAGAAACATTCTCCTTTGTCAAGAATTATGACAAGGAATAGGTAGAGATCAGACTGTGGGTCTGAGCCGTGTGGTAGAGGTCAGCCCCCAACTAATGTTGCGAGGGAGAAAGAGAGTTGAATGGGTATAGCTGATGGCACATAGAGAACTTTGCTAGATATCTACTCTAAGAGCACTTCCCATAAATTCCCATGAAGGTTATTTCCTAGAATATGAGGGGTTTGAATCACCCTCATAAGCATGATCTCTTGGCTAATCTGGTAAGAGATCATTGCCCTAAAATTGTTTTAATTCACGAAACTAAAATTGGACTAGATAAGCTCTCTAAGTTGAAATTGAAGCTTTTTAAGGATTGTGGTATGCAATGTTCTAAGGCAGTAGGTGCTTCTAGTGGGATTGTGACTTTTTGGAATCTTTGGGTTATTAGAGGTGTGGAGGTGCTTAATGATAACAATCATGTGGATACTTCTTTTTTCCACCTTCATGATAAGTTCTCCTAAATTTTATCTAATATGTATGCTCCTACTTGTAAAAGCTCTAGAAAAAGTCTTTGGGAGAATCTTGCTTCTTTTAAAGTTTGTCATAATGTTGGTAATTGGCTGGTCATTGGAGATTTTAATACTCCTTTGCATGATGTTGATAAGATGGGTGGCTCACAAAATGTGGATGATAGCAAACACAACCTTATGTAGTTCATTAATGATTTGGCTCTTCTTGATCTGGATTTGAAAGGGCCTTCCTTTACCTGATTGAATAGGCATGTGGGTGATGCTCTTATCCAAGTTAAGCTAGATTGTGCACTTTTAAATCCTAAGTGGTTAGTCCACTATTCTTGCTCTCTTTCAGCTCTTACCAGATTGGGTTCAGATCACTTCCACTTGGATCTATTTGTGGATTTTTTGGGTGGCAAGAAGAACTTTCCTTTTAGGTTTGAAAAAATGTGGACTTGTCATCCTGAGTTGGGCAATTTGGTTAAGGACTGGTGGAATATTAATGTGGATGGATCGGCTATGTATAGACTTGTTAAAAAGTTGGCTAATGTGAAGCTTAATGTTAGAAAATGGAACCATTCCTCTTTTGGTCATATTTTTTGGAGAAAGATGGGGTTTCTAAGGAGCTTCATTCTATTCAACAAGTCATTCAATCGTCTGGGTATGATTAGGACTTGATTTTAAAGGAAAATGTTTTTCTTTCCAAGTTGCATAATATAATTACGAAGGAGGAAGAATTTTGGAAGCAATGTTCGAGGATCATGTGGTTGAAGAGTGGTGACATAAATACTAAGTTTTTTCATATTTCTACGCTAAAACACAGGGCCTCTAATCGGATCAATCTGATTAACTATAACAACCAAGCTCTGGAGAAGGATGTTGATTTGCAGAAAGATATTGCTTCCTATTTTTCTTAGTTGCTTTCGGTGGAGTGAGAGCTTGATTTAGCCTATCAAGAGGATATTCTAAGGGATATTCCTCAATTGGTGGATGATGAGACCAACAAGCACTTAGTTTGTATTCCTTCGGTGGAGGAAATTGGATGTGTTGTGTTCTCCTTTGAAGGTAAGAAGGCTCTGGGCCCTGATGGATTTCCCATGTTCTTTTTTTAGTCTTTTTGGGAAATTATTGCGAAAGATGTTGTTGCGGCCACTAAGGATTTTTTCAAATTGGGTTCCCTGTTAAAGTAGTTGAACTCCTCCTTTATTTTTTTGATTCCCAAAAATCCTAGTGCTGCTTCTTTTGAGGAGTTTCATCCTATTAGTCTATGCAACTCGATATATAATATTTTCTCCAAGGTTTTGGAATTGAGGTTGCAAAAAAAATTTCCTCTCATCATCTCTCCTCAGCAGAAAGGTTTTGTGGCTAGTAGGCAAATTTTGGACTCCATTCTCACTATTCTTGAGAATATTCATTCACTTACTATTAATAAACAAGCTAGTTTCATCCTTAAGCTTTATTTTCTCAAAGCTTATGATAGAGTGGATTGGGATTTTTTGTCTAAGATTCTTCTCTCCTTTGGTTTTGGGGAGAAAATGGTGGCTCTGGTGCATCAAATTATTTCGACCCCTTGGTTCTCTATGCTCATCAATGGTTCTCCTCTCTTTGACTGCTCTAGGGGTCTACGACAAGCGGATCCTATCTCTCCCTTCTTGTTTATCATTATGGTTGAGTCTTTGGGTTATCATATCCAAAGATTTGTTAATTCTAGTTTTATGTCTAGGCTAGCCCCTTCTTTTGCTAACCTTGTTTCCTCGCATCAACAATTTGTGGATGATTCTCTTTTGCTTGGGCAGGCATCTATTAAGGAAGCTAAGGCTATGAAATGGATTTTACAAATGTATAAGGCTGCATTTGGACAAAAGGTTAGCTTACAGAAGAGTGTTATTTTCTTTTTCAACACTCCGATTCAAAGACAAATTAGGATTGCTAGAATTTTGCAGTGTCAAATTGGTGAACTTCCTGCTTCGTACTTAGGGCTCCCCTTATTCTCTAAGGCTCGTGATTCTTTATGGAGGGGGTTGATTGAAAAATTTAATTCCAAGTTGGTTGGGTGGAAGGGGGATTTGTTAAGCCAACCTAGTAAAGTTCAGTTGATTAAATCCACCTTTTAGAATATTTCGGTCTATGCTCTTAGTCTCTTTCACATGCCGAGGAAATTTGTGGATATCTTGGAAGGAATTCAGAAAAAACTTCCTATGGAAAAGTGTTGAAGATAAAAAAAAAAGAACTCATTTGGTTGCTTGAGATGATGTCTGTTAGCCTAAAAAGGTAGGTGGGTTGGGAATCCGCAAAATTATAACATTTAACATTGCCCTTTTGGGTAAATAGTTGTAGAATCTTTTGCTAGCCAAAAGCGAGTGGGATAAAATTGCTTGTAGCAAGTACTTACATGGTGTTGATGGGGTAAGAGATGTTTTATCTCATGAGTTTAACCCTCTACATGGTTCTCTGTTGTGGAATTGTATGTTGAAGGCTTGAAGGCTCATTGATAAGGGTCTCTTTGGCAGATAGGTAATGGGAGGAGTTTTTTTTTTTGGATGATAATTGGTTTGGTAATGGGCCTCTGAAGGATGAGCCATGGGCTCAACCCTTTATGGACCTTTGTGTGCGACAGTTTGGTAGATTTGTTGCTAACTATATTGAAGGAGGTTGTTGGAGGAAGTTGCATGAGGTGGACCCTACTCTGGAAATTATTTATAAGGCTATTTTGTTGGTTCATATTCCTTCTCTCCCCTCTCTTGATAGGTTTGTTTAGAAGCCTTCCTCTGCTAGTAACTTTTCTATCACTTCGACTTTTCATCTCTTTGATTCCTTTGTTAGTCTTCCTCCCTTTTGGGCTTCTTTTTGGTCCTCTAGATTGATTCCTAAGATCAATATTTTCTTTTGGGTTTTTGTCAGAACGAAATTCTTACTAATGATAATCTGATTAAAAGAGGCTTTGTTATGCCAAATAGATGCTTTCTCTTTGAAGGGGAGGCGGAGAATACTTGTCATTTGTTGATTGGATGCAAATATGTTGGTGTGATCTTGAATCATGTGCTCTCACTCTGGAATCTTAGCTTATGTTTCTTGGCTCTGTCAAAGACTTATGGTTTCAATGGGTTGGCCCCTCTTCTAATCCAACACTGTCGATTTTTTGGTCTCTCACTTTGCCTCATTTTATTTGGGGGATGTGGTTGGAATGCAACAATAGAATTTTTAGAAAATTTTCTCTTCTAGTTTTAGTTGTTTCCCATAAGATTTGTGCGGGAATTAAGGAAAACTTTCTATTTGGGATCTCCTTTTATGTTGATCGAAAGATTAATCTCAGTCCCTATGATATCTCTATTGCTCAAAAGTGGAAGTTTTTGTATGATATATCTCTCCCTGTCTCTAAAGGGAAAACCTCATGAGATGATGTTGCTTGGAAGGCACCTCCGGATGGTTGGGTTAAGAACAATATTGATGGCGTGGCTAAAGGAAATCTGGGACCTACTGGATGTGGGGGAGTGATTAAAAATTCTAATGGTAGGCTCATCTCTGCTATGGCACTCCCTTTGGGAATCCAGACAAACCACTACGCGAAGATGGTTGTAGCCTATCATGGACTCAAATTGGCTCAAAGTAGAGGGTTTAGGAAGGTCTGGTTGGAGGGAGACTCTTTGAACATTATTAACAATTTGAAGAATGCCTCACCTCCATCTTGGACTATTGAGGCCTTGGTCAGGGACTCTATTGATATTAGCAATTCCTTTGATAATGTTTATATCTCCCATATTTTGAGAGAGGGAAATATGTTAGCTGATTTCTTCACTAACTTTGGTGTTAGAGATAGAAAGGAGTGGGATTTGAATGATCCTATTCCTTTTGAGGCAATGACTATAATTGATAATGAATGCTAATCTAATGTTGATCTTATTGTACATTAAGGGGTGCTTGTCCTTATTCACATGGTTGAATGTCATGAATGAGGATGTTAAGATTATGATTTTGAGGGATAGCTTTCACAAGGAACGAACTTCAAAATCATTATTGCATTTGTGTCCTATAGTTGGCTTCGCACAAATTATGGGTGTTAATCACCTTTGTTTCCAAAGGATTCTACTAGGTATTCCTATTCTGGGTGGTGTTTGTTCTATTTTCTTGAGCTTTTTGTTGTGTGCTTGCTCTCTGTCTATTACATCTTCTAACATGGGTGGGGACAAAAACCGCACCGAGCCTAGGTCTTGTGTTACTTCTAAGCAGAGGAAGGAGGTGTGGGAGATTTTAAAGAAGGGTGGTTTAACTCCTTATATGGAAAGACTACATGGTAACAGTCCCCAGGTGACCATTTTGGTTGCTAAAGGGTGGAATGAGAGAACCTTGAATTTGGGTGGTAGGGAAATTGTGGTTGATGAAGAATTTATAGCCCAAATTATAGGCTTGACTATTTAGGGTATGAAGGTATTCAAAGACAAAAGAATCATATGTTGTGATGTCTATTTTCTTTAAAGAGAATGAGG
>VDFB02002847.1:0-23487 GCA_007258455.2 Sequoia sempervirens | reverse complement strand
ATAACATTATTATGGACCTTTGGAATCAAGTTCCTCCATTTGTTACCTGGGGATTGTGGAAGGAGAGGAATAATAGATTTTTCAGAGATGTGGAGAGAAGCAGCTGGGAGGTAAGTTAGATTATTAAAACCCAAATTAAGGAAAACATTGAGGCAGGAAGATACAACTTCTCCAATACCTGGCCTAATTACAAAGAAATGAGGATAAAACATAATTGGGGAATAAGGAGGGATTTAACCAAACTCAATTGGTAAAAGATGCTTAACATAATGGGTATTGTTTGGATTCCTTTACTAAAAGATTGGGTTAAGTATAATTTTGATGGGTGCTCAAAAGGCAACCCAAGACAAGCTGGTGTAGGGGGTCTGCTAAGAAATCATAAAGGTGATTGTATTATGGGTTTTGTATTGAATTTGGGTGTCTACTCTAACAATAAAGCTGAAGTAATGGCTGCTCTTGGAGGTTTCAATTTTCTAAAGGAGCTGGGGTACAAAAATGTCATCATTGAAGGGGATTCTAAGCTAATTGTGGACATCCTAAATGAAAAAGCTACACCTCCTTGGGAATTAAAAAATATAATAGATAGATGCAAAGTCATTAAATTTTTTTAACATCTGTTAGGTACAACATGTGTATAACAAAGGAAACAAAGTAGTTGATTGTGCTACCAATGTGGTGCTGAGCTACAAGGGATGGACAAGTTGGACCAATGGAAACATGTCAACATATTTAAGAGATGTAATCCTTAATGAAATATTTGAAAATTAATATCACATGCAAGTTTGATAGGTTAGTTGTATGTGGAATTAACGAGTACCAAGTGGTGTCATTTAGCTTTCTGTGTAATGATGGTATCTGGAGTATGGGGTGGTATAGGAGGATCTTGGAAGGAGATAACATTAATAATTTACCTTTAAAGATTATGTTCAAAAATCACATGAAGTTATTGAATTTGATAAAGGTTGTCATTTCTATGCGTGTTGAAAAACTTTGTGTCAGTAATCCCTGTATTTCTATAGTGGGGAAAAGAATGAATTTTAATAGGGATTTAAATGCTTGCAGGAATAATGATGAGTTTTGGATTCTGGGAAATGTGAAGCTGACTTTCTTATTAAGAAACTTCTCTACTTTTCATTCTATATTGGCTATGAGTATTATTTGGCATTTGAGTGTTGGTTACATTCAGGGAAGGAAGCAAATTGTGTGGGTGATTATGAAGAAAAGCCTGATGCAACAAAAGAATTTGCAGAGGAGTGAAATGGGAAGACCAAGGAAAAGAACAGAGCCACCAAATTTCCAAGCCCTCAAACATAATGTGGACCTATGGAGGATTTTTGAGAATGTGGGTATGGTCTTGTTCTTCCAATCTCTGAAAGGATACAATGAGAACTTAACGACTAAATTCACCAATTCTTGGAGGAAGGGCAGTGTTACTATTGGCACAGTGAAGTTTGAGGTCACCACTCATTTCATTGTTGAAGCTATGGGTTTGTAGAATAATGGGCTAAAAGTTGCTAAGAAAAATGGAGCGAACTACAAGAGGTTTGTCGACAAATTCCTTCATGAAGGTGAAAATCTTAAGAGATTCTAGAAAGGGTATGCCAAACTTGAACTCCCTCTTCCTTTTGCATTAGTAAGCTTGTTTGTAATGTGTTATTTTACACTTGAGGGTAGGTACATGTCAGTACATGCATGCCACTTCCCTCTATTAAACTATATTAGACATGGGGAGTGTATCAATTTTCCATTTTACATGTTGTCCACCCTACAACTTAACATTGAAAAAGGCGCTAGCCGTCCCCTCCACCAAGGTCTTATGCTTGCCTTGTACAAATATTCCCTGGTCGTGAATCCTCATGGCAATTCTTTAAATGCTAGAAATGTGAACCCTGACCGGTTTGAAGAAGAAAATGTGGAAAAGCTAGAGGAAAACCCTAATACTGATGAACTTCTAGTTGATGAACAAATTCCCCACCACCCTCTTGTAATTTCTGTTAGGCATGTGCTAATCCCTAGGAAATGTAACTCCCCTGTGGCTAATGTGTAAAATCCCTCAACTCCTTTGTTGCAGAAGATTGAGGAAATAAGAAGCATTGAATTAGAGTTCATTAGAGCAACTCCTAAAAAAAGGAAACACTCCCCTCTGCTTAGAAACCCATAAGAGATATTAATCCTAGAGATGTAATAAATATCACTGGGGAAGGGAACCAAATGGGGGAGGCTAAGGAAAATTTACAAGGGCAAGGGAGTGGAGGTAGTGGGGGAAGAAGGTTAGCACATCTGGCTAAGGTAGCCTCAAAGGAGAAAAAAGAACATAAAAAGTTAGTGAATGTGGAGGAGGACCTGGGGTATGAAGATTTTGAAGCCCAGGAAGAAGAAGACTATGAAGACTTGGATTTTAAGGAAACCTCCCAGAGGATGTTTCAGAGGAGGAAAAAGAGGAGGAAGATGAGGAACAAGTGGAGCCTTCTAAGGATAAGATTGAGGTCGAGAATGTGCAGGATTTTGGGTTCTTGGGAATGGAGAACAAAGTTGAGGATCTTAGTAATGAGTTTTTAAAAAGAAAACTAACCTTTCTGCAAGTACAGTTTGAAGACATGGATAAGGAGTTACTCACTCTCATGAAAGTAACTAAGAAGTTGATGAGAAGAGCGATGCTTGGAGCGGCTTTTGGTGAAATGAAGATTACCAAGAAATTATAGAAACAGGGGAAACCTAATACCCTAAAGATGTTGGATGAGATAGAGGGCCCTGACTAACACAAATACATTACTCTCATGGGAGAGTATGTGGAATTTTTAAAGAAATCTAGTTAATGGCTGTTGTTGCTGCTCTACTTTTTTTTGATGATTTTTTTGTCTTTTATAATATCTAGGACTCTTCTATTAATTTCTATAGGTTATGGTGGAATGCCACCTAGGATAATGTTGATTTAATTAATGGTCTTCATAAATCAAAGTATGCTAGTAAAAAATTAATGTTTTTGATTGATAATGGTTGGACAATGGTTACTTTAAATATTGTCCTGTGTGCTAAAATTGATGTTGTTCTTTGGATGGTTGGTGGTGTTGTTTCCCACCTCTCTCTACTGCTTTTTGGTATGTTACTGTAACTATAGAATCAAGGCCCTTCCCTACTTATCTAATAAAAAACAAGGAAAAGACCAATTTCACACTATAAAATTAAATTATATTTAATTTTAAAACTAAAGATTGGGACTTATCCCTGAGAATATATGAAGGGAAAAACATGTTAGGTTTATGGAATATGTGTTAGGAAAAGGTGTGTTTTCCACCTTGCATAATGTTATAATGTAATATTTATTTTTTTATTATGTGGTGCACCTCAGGGATCTAGGGATGTGTGCATCACATAAACCTAGCATTATTGAGGCCACTTTATGTGTTGTATGTAACATTGGTTTAAATATTTAATGTGTGGTTGCACATGGGAATAATATTTAATATTGAGAAAACTTACTACCAATACCAAATGAAGGGTTAATGGTTTTGGAAGCTCGTGGTATTAGTCACATGGTTTTATGTAATACCACTTGGTGGTTTTGTGTGAGCTTGTCTCTATAAAAGAAAACACATGGGTAGTTGTCTATAGTTGGTCAATTGCATGGTTGAGGTTAAATCTTGTTAGCATTTGTGAGGGTTGAAGCATTGCATGACATATGTGGTTGCATTCTTATTCACATGGAGTGTTTGTAGAGGGATTAATGATTCAAAAGGTGTTCATGGAGAACTCTGAAGATGTATTGTAATGTTTATTGTTGAATAACACATGACTGATGGATCCTTTTGAAGGCTAGGTTTTTCCCACTCGAGGGTTTTCCCAGGGTATGTCTTGTGCCATCTTTGATGGTATGTTGTATATTCTTTGCCATATGGATTTTGAATGCTTGTTTGCATAGATTTCTCTATTTAGGTTATGTGGAAATCATCTTGGGTGGATGCATGTTTCCTTTCATTTGGTATCAGAGTCAGATTTTGGTTTGTATAACCCTTTTTGCAGTAGATCTAGTGTATATTTTAAATCCAAGGCTTGCATGGAAAGAATGAATACATTGCAAGATATGAGGGTTTTATGTAGGTTTTTTTGTAGATTTGGGATTTTGGGGTTGCAGATTTATGGTTATTTTTTGTAGATCTAGGTTTATGAATCTTTGTTAGAAAGGGGTTTTTTTATGAATGTTCATCATGAGGGTTTTGTAGGTGAAATTTTTTAGATGACCCTTGGGAAAAAATAGACCTCACCATTAGATCTAGGAATCCCAAAACATGAAGATTGACATAAAATTTGACCTATTTTGGTCACTATGAAAAAAATGCAAAATAAAAATTGTATTATGCCCTATCATACAACCATCTAATTTGTTTGCAAAGGAAAAATAAATAAATATCTGCAGGTGTAAAAAAATCTTGTGCATTTTCAAAATGTTAAAATTTGATTTGGTTTTATTAAATTTTATTTTTTTAAAATCATTAGGGGGGTTCGTAGACCCCCGTACCCCCTGGTACCCAGACTGACAGCTAGGGGACTAATTTTTTCAGTTGGGCTATCAGCCCACTGACACCTATCAGTCATCTCAGCTAGGGTGGTCATGTCCTTGGAAGGACCATGCCCCTAGCATGGGCCCCCTAGTTTGGTGAGGCCCAACCCTTTGGGCTTAAAAAATTAATAAATGTCGCCCTTATTCCACCAATTTTTTATTAAAAACAAAATTTAAATCAAATTTATTGTTATTTCGGTTCCAACTATTGGTGGCGCTACTGCCACTAGTGGGCCATCGGTGGGCTGCTCAAGCACCACCCTGCAACCACCTTATAGCGAAATTGGGAAAAAAATTTCCAGGGGGCATAACTTTTTCTTGATTGTCCATTTTTTGACTTCTTATACTCATTGGAAAGGTGGTTCCATGCACTATGTTGTGGTATTAGTGGTTTTTCCATATTTTTTTTTGTTTTGGTAGTGATTTTCTTGCTAGAAGTTAGACGCTCCCTTTAAGCTTGGAGAGGTCATAACTTATGCATACAAAGTCAAATTTTGGACTTCTAATAGTCAATGAAAATTTTGTTCAAAGCACTACATAGTGGATAAATTTTGGAGATTTTTTGGAATGATTTATTCATTGTTATTTCTATTTGATTTTTTTATGGGTTCTTTTGAATATGGTGATTTTGTGAGCTTTTGGCTATTCGGATTTTGGTGATTTGATGTTGGATTCATTGTATACTCACATGTACATCTTTCATTACTCTCATTTGTGTTGAAAATGGAGGTAATTATGTAGCTTAATACTTTGTAAAATTATTATACTATAGATCTAATTAAGTGTTCTTTGTTACAATTTATTTGTGGATGATTATTTGTTTAGATTAATTTTACCATTTGTAGAAGTAGACAAAAGATTGTAGAAGAATAAGACCAAAAGATAGAAGTGACACAACATATATCGTGGAGAAACCCTTTCCGGAAAAAAATCCACCACAGAATCAATAGTGCTTGTATTATTTAACCTTAGAACAAGATTACAATAATTCTTTATCAATTCTTGCTTGAGATGCTTCTTTTTCCTTCAAAAGTTCTTCTCCACAACCTACAATAAACTCTGATCAAACTCTCTTCAACTTGCTTCAATTTATAGACAATAATGAGCCTTATAAACTTCAAAGAGTTTACAATTACAAAGCACAAAGCTTATATCACAAAACCTATGCCTATTCTTTACAAGTAGAGTTCTTCCATGAAAGACAATGCCAAACCAAGTCCTTCATCAATTTGGGCATCCAAAACTGAAGTCCTAACTCAACATTGATTACAAAGATATCTTGTAAGCTTCTCCTCAAAGTTGGCACCCAAGAATGGGCCCATTTAACTTAGCCTTATAAAATATCTTCTCATGCAAAAGTGTTAACTCCAAGATGCCAATTTGGGCCCCCAAGGCGGGTCCAATTCAATCCTTGTTAACTAAAACATATCTCTCCATCAATTCATGCAAAGAGGATGCATGATTGATCATCCCCACTTAACTGAATGTATCACCTGTTATCTGTCATGCAACTCAAGTCATTAGTCATGCATTCCAAGTCAACTGAAGTCAACTAGTATTCAGTTGAAACTAACTATATGCAACTGAAGATAACTGAACCATAACTGAACTGAACTAAGAGCCAGAATTTAAGCTCATACTAAAATTTGAACTAAGAAGCTAAAATTTGAGAACTCCATTGCAATATGTAAAGGGATGAATTCCTAACTTAGTTAGGATCTTTACATCGTTACCTAAGTGTTATCTTTTTTTCTAAATAGTTAGCAGGAGCTCTTCTTGGGTGTCCCCACATGTTCCTATCATTTAGGAATAATTACAAATGCCAATTTACATGTTCATTTCATTTGAATTTAATCTCTTTGTAATCCTAGTGTTGGAGGTATTCAGAACCGAGAATACACTTGGCATATATTTAAGTTACAATTAAATGAAAGCATCTATTCCCAAATTCTCCCGCCGAAGCATTACATACATTTTAATTATTCTAAACAAGGAATCATTATTATAAATCAAGTGCAAGACTCAAGGCCAATGGCCTTCCTACACCAACTAATCAATCCATGCCAACTTCAAATGCAACCTACATAATCATGAAGCTCCAAGCAAATGATTAATACTCAAAACTAAGAGAACTTATCTGTAGGAACATGTTTCACAAGATAATCTACAACATTAATCAAAGTGTCAACTTTCTCAATTAATACCTTCCCACTCTCAACCATTTCTTGAACAAAGTGATACTTAACATCAACATGCTTAGTACAAGCATGATACAAAGGATTTTTGGCTAAACACATAGAACCCTGATTATCACATTCAAGTTTAACTTACTTGCAATTAAATCTATATAAGAGTGAATTTGCACCCTTTATGAAAATTCCCCTTTTTGCCTTCTCCACTTTAGAAAACCAAGTTTGGAGGCTTAATCACACCTAAGCTCATTTCTTTCATTCCACTTGGTTCCTGTTTTGAGCGTCGATGGGGGAATTTCTATTGGGGACACCCGCACGATGCGTAGACATCCGCACGACGTGCTTATGTCCCTAGTAGATTCCTATGGCTAATCCTACAAAGGTGTTACACTTCTCATTAGTGGTCAAGTTGTAATGCCCCCTTTGGCCGATCGACCTGAATATGGTTGTTTTCTTCATCTCCTTTTCAAATTCCTTCCTCCTACATGTTTCAAAACTTCTTTTGCATACCTTCAAGAAATCTTCTTCACTCTCTTGCACTCACTCCTTGCATTCTCAAGCATTTTAGCAACACTCTTGCACTCCATTGTAGAAACAACTTTACTCCATCACTTTAGTAGAGCAAATTTGGGACCACACCATTGCAAAAGAGGCTTGTGTACTCTCATTCTCTCCTCCATTAGCCTTGAGTGATTTTGGTGGAGGTGGTAAGCCTCCATTCCTCTCCTCTATTACTTGGTTGAGTAAGCACACTTAATATTTTGTAGTGTTTTTAGTGTTCTAGATTACATTACTTTCTTTATCATACTTGCTTTCTTTGTTGTCTATGGAGGTGGAAACACCTAAACGGGGGTTTGACTGAGGCAGGCCCCTATATAGCCACCCAAAAAAATTCCTCCTCTTTATGTGTAGGTGAACATTCTTTTGGAGAGCTAGCTGGAGAACGGATTTATTTGTGAGATCCTTCTTGCCACCCTAACTCTTACATTTTTACTCTATCACATTAGAGAGTATTTTGTTTACTTAATCACGTTATTTTGGACCTTTAGTAGTAGTTAGCTGAACTACTAGCTTGTTTTCCTATGCTCTACCTGGTCTCTTTAGTTGTCTAGTCGTACGGATGCTAGCGCACCAAACTGTCATCCCAAGACCGCACTTCTATCCTCGAGCAAAGAGCTTCCTAAGGTGTAGCGTTGAACCCAAAAAATGGATCACCTAGCTTCATCTTACATTTTGGTTCTCTAGGGTGATTGAAGGTCTTTATAGTCATCATTATCATCCCGCATTCCCCAACATCTTGTTAACTTGAGGTAAGTTTGGGCAGCCTTCAACTCTTGGCCCTCCGTGACTTGGGGCCTTGAATGTGGTTGGTCCCTCTCTCTTACAAAAACCAATACCTTTCCCAAGTCTCTATAACCAAACTACCTCTTTGGAGGCATGTGAAACTGTCGAGTGTGTTGAACTCACATCCAACTAAGGTGCAGGCTTCTTAGTCTTTACTATTGAAAAATATTTTCTTACAAGTAACCATTCCAACATATCTCTTACCATAAGAGAACTCAAGCCTCACCTATTTCTCCAAGTATCCATGAGGACCTGTAACCAACCAATCCATGCCAAACTACAAATGCAACATAGCACTATCATCAAGTAATCAAGAAAATGATTAATGTACCCAATACATAAAAGAACTACACAAGATCAATGCCAAAGCTCTAATCATGAATCAAGAACATAAACATGACAACATGATCTAACCATCTCCTCCAAGGAGATCACATGCATCATAACATACATAAACATCCTAGTTTCAAGAGAAAAAGTACCATGCCAAACTCTAAACATGTATCAAGAGTAAACCATGACATAATAGCAACCACTCTAAACCAAGAAAAAACATATCCCCAATCACATGAAGATAACCTTACAAATGATGCATCCACGTCACTTCCAACAACTCCCACTGAACTGTGGTAAGAGCTACACATGGCATCATGACTACCATCCTCTTCATAAAGATCGCTCTTTAACATCAAGCAAAGAGTCATCACTAACATTTTTACATGAAATGATCAATGCATGATTACTGTCATTTGAGGATTCCTCTGTAGAAGAATTAGAACTCTTTTTCTTGTTCTTACAATCCTTCTTCGCATGTCCCAGTTTTCCACAGTTCCAACACCTTACCTTACTCCGTCCTTTGGACTTACCCTTTCCTTCCTTGTCTCCCTTAGGTTCCTTTTTCTCAGGCCTACCTTTTACAAAAAAAGGCATCTTGGATTTCTGTTTTAGACTTCCTCCTCATCTCCTCTGATAGGAGAGTAGGAATTATATTGTCCATCTTTGAATCTACACCACTACCACTAATAGCAATAATTAGATTTTCCCAAGACTCTAGTAAGGGCAAGTGGCAGATTCGTTTTGTGTGAAGTATGGCTGGGGTTTGATGGTGGTTTGATTCAGTGAGGGGAGTCTGCAAAGGCTGACCCCAGAGGCAGAGGTGGTTTTGGGGTTCGTGCGGAGCCTGTTGGTTGGAGCCAGGTAGTGGGGGTTGGAGCAGGCGATTGTTTGAGGGCAGGCCGGCTTTGGGGGTACCGCCGAGGTAAAGGCAGGTAAGCAAAGGGGTTTGGCGAACCCCTTGAAGAAAATTCCGCTTTCGAACCCTTAGGGATTCATTCAAACCCCCCTTGGCCCTCCACATCCCTCACGAGACACACAAAAAGCCTAATTTTTTACACTTGAACTTGGGTTGAGGATGAAAGTGAGAAATCTTGAGAGCCCTTACGGAATGAGATAGTCCTCGAAGCTTGAGCTACCATGAATATAATTTTTATATGTTTTATTTTATTATGTATTTGTTTTTTAGTTTTTATTAAACAAAGGTTTTTCATTGAAAATGAAGGTCTTTATTTTGCACATATGGAAAATAGTAGATTATCAAAAAAAAAATTGAAAAATATGAGTGCACCAGATATTAAAGTCCTTGATCCAACAAAAAAAAAATTGAATTTTGATAAATACAAAAAGAGTTACGCGTTATACGGTCGAGCTATGTCTGAATTAGCAATTATGGTTTGACTAAAGGCTTGATTAAAAGAAAAATATTCAATAAAAACTATCTAACCAAGTGGAAGCACTAGATATTAGGGTTAAAATCCTAAATTTAGAAAAATTAAATTTATCCTTCATGGAAAAAAAAATTATGCATTATCGATTAGTAGTACCCACTTTTTTAAAATGTTGTTTTTAGAAACCCATTTTGCGTGGGAGATGGAAAAAGAAGTGTAATCGGTTCAAATTTTGAAAAAATATTTTTAGAATCTGAGACAAAATAATATTGGCTCTAGTTTGCATCATCTTCAAATTCCTCATGTTTTAGCCGCTATAGGTCCCCGAATGTGAAGATTTAGTTAAAAATAATAATTTCAGTGTCCATTTTGGCCAAAAATTGTAAACCACTATTGTGGCATCACCCTTTACATCTATAGATGCTAACTAACTTAGAATTAAATTAAAAGCATTCAAATGATTTGCAATAGAATCACCATCTTTCATCTTTAAAGAATACAACTATCTTTTTAGATACAACTAATTAGTAAGACTTTTAGTTTGATAGATATCACCTATTCTCTTCCATAACTTATATGCAGTAGTTTCTTTTGAAACATTCAAGAGAATAGCATTAGTAAGAATAATCTTATGGTCCCTCTTTCCTTCCTATCAATCTTAGCCCAATCCTCATTTGACATCGTTGTAGGTGACTTTTCCCCATAACCAACAACTAACCATTGATCTCTCTCTTCAAGGAAATCCTCCATTTTTAGTTTCCACATCTCATAATTAGATCCATTGAATCTTTCAATATCTAAATGAGAATTAAAACTCATTGTAGCAAACTTATTTTCCAAAATCAGCAATAACACAATAGTAAAGCTCCCACTACAGCCAAAAAAACCTTCAAACTTTTAAGAGAAAGGTGTCCCAAACTCTACCCCAATTGTTAGCTCTAATACAAAATGTTGAAAATGGAGGTAATTATGTGGCTTAATACTTTGTAAAACTATAATATTGCAGATCTAATTAAGTGTTCTTTGTTACAATTTCTTTGTGGATGATTATTTGTTTAGATTCATTTTACCATTTGTAGAAGTAGACAGAAGATTGTAGAAGAATAAGACCAAAAGATAGAAGTGACACAACATATACTTAATTGGATCTACAGTATAATAGTTTTACAAAGTATTAAGCTACATAATTACCTCCATTTTCAACAATTTGACATAGTTATCAGTATATTGTTGGATTTGTATGTTGCATTGTTGCATGTACGAGTTATGCAGTGTTGTAGGTTGTCTATGCTTGCATGTTGCATTTATGACTTGGATGTGGGTTGTCTATGCCCATAGATATTTTAGTGTTGTTGAAGATTCAGATTTGTGGCTTGGTTTAGTCACTTGTTTTTTTGGTTTGGTTGTCATGTTGAGGAGATATGGTATTACCAAGTACAATCATGATGTGGGACCTATGTTGTTGACTATGTGATTTAGACATGTGTGACATGGTTGGATTGTGTTGCTGGTACATTTGGTGGTGATCATGGTGTCATGGATGTTCCTTGTGCCTTAGGGACTCTATCATGATAAATTTTTCCCATATTGTGGAATTACGTTGGACCCCCATACTTCCCCTAAATGTCTAGTTCTAATGTCTTCTTTTGCATGATTTTTTTAAAGTTCCTACAATTATTTTCTACTCACTCCTTCCTACCTTGTGGATTTCATTGGAGTTTCTAATATTTGGACCTCCCTTGTTTCATCATGTTCCCATATTTGGTTCCACATCAAAATCCCACATCCCTTTCTTGATATCCCAAAATCTATAATTTTTTTGCATTTACTTCAAGTCACTTTTGTCACTCGCCTAAACTCCCCAAAATTCCATTAATTCCCAAATTTGACCTCTAGTCTAGCTTTTCCTACCTAGAAAATATTGTTTTAATCTTGAGGGTGTGGATTCCAATACAAATCTTATCAATGGAGGATGAGGGTGGTCATTCCTCTAATAATAAGGTAGGTAATTTTTATCTCCCAAGGATCTCTATGCCAAATCTTGATCATCCATCTCATAGATTTTGTAGATTTAACCTTGCATTACACTCCAAAATCATAATGTTTGTTTCTCCATTAGATTTCTACAAGAAAGATGTAATATTGTTGTTTGCCTTCAAGCGTAACCTAAGATACTAAATTAAAGAGTTTGAGATTAATGTGATCAATAAAAAGGTGACTGGACCACACATTTCTTGATACTAGGTCATGTGATACTTGATCAGTTCTATGTGGGGATGTCAAGAATTGTAAGGCAGACTTACCCTTGTAATTCTCACATGTAGAGGGTTGTGTAAGTTTACATCACTTGATCAGTGACGCTAGCGCGACACGCCCTCTGATACCATGGGGATAGTGGGGAGACTAGACCTCGTGACCTCTTGCCTACAATAGGATGCTTTAGCCAATCGAGCTAGGCCCACCGCCCCTTGACTAGTGCTATATTAATTTCATTCTCAACTTAAATTTTTTTATGTTGCACTAATTTTATTCTCAATTTTAAATTTCTTTAAAATATTGAACAATTTATTTTAAATTTTGTTGTCAATTTATGACCTTAGAATTAAAATATTATTTTTTAGAATATTTCTTTTATTTAGCCATTTACATGTTATTGTGTCAATAATGATAAAATAATATAGATCATGTGGAGAGATTTTGTGCATAAGGTGTTTCATCTCTCTCTAGTCTACTTAAATATCATATTCTTCAACAGTCAAAAAGTTCATAGTAATTTTGCACTTCATTCCTACCAAAAATGACAATCAAGAAAGTCTATTTCTTTACTAAATATTGAGTGAATTAGTGTTCACTAAAGGAACTCAAATTATTGAACAACGCAAAGGTATATATTCATTCCCAAGAGATTAGAGTGTATGTACATCATATGTACAAGAGTTATTTGAGCTGAAATGCAGAGTAGTTTGGAAAAATCGAAGAGATGAACCGAAAGGAGGAACTATAGGCATCAAGCATTCTCGCCTGCCAAACCTAACGACCATTCTAGCCGTGAATGAATAAATCTACCATCGCCCATCTTCTCATGTATTTTCTAGTCTTTTTTCCATTAGCCTCCATATTTTCCTTGATTGCAAGAGATTTTTCAGCTCTGCCCACTTGGCCGGTGGGCTCTTTGCCCTTGACTGGTACATTTTTCTCCAGGAAATAAAACCTTTTTTTCATCTCTGTCTGCTCAGAAAATAAAAAACCTCTTCTCTATAGCGTCAATGGGTGGTATTGTTCAAACCCTAGTGCAATAGTCCAACCTTTTATCTCGTGCTCTTCTGCTAGGCAACTATTTTTGGAGTCCTCTAATTTGAGGTTGTAATGAGGATCAAAATAGTAGCTAGAATGAGTGGGGAGACATTCAGGCTAGAAGACAAAATGAAAGAAGGCAAGAAAAAACTTATGGAAAATGGTTTGCACATTTTTTGTGGTTCTGCAGACAAAGTAGTGGAGAACTAGTGCAGGGATTTAGACGACCCAATGCTAGATGACCAATTAGGTAAAACCCTTGAAATACAACTCCCTAATGACATTGTAGAGGTTATTTTAGAATATCAAAATAGAATAGTTATTATATTTTTCTTATGGGGAGTCCCATCTGAAGTTGAATTTTACAAATGGACTTGGTTAAACTAGGAAAATCAGGGATGGGAGATTGAAACCTGAAGAGGTCTAGGAAAAAGGTATGTGCCATGCATGTTTAAGTCAAAAGAATGTGCCCAAATTATTTTTCAATATATTATTTGGGTCATTTGAGGGAAAAAAAATTATTTGCAAGCCTGGACCTTCAATTTTCATCCTGAGGGTATGTCTCGCTCGCATTATCCCATGTGGTTCAAGCTTTCGTTTCTCAATTTGGTTTTTAGACCATTTCTAAAGGATGTTGTTGCTCAGTTGGGAAGAGTAACCTAGCACAAACACAATTCTAAAAAAAATTCAAGCTTAAGAGTTCATCCTAGGGCTTGTGTGGAAGTAGATCTAAACAAACCATTGCCAGAAAAAATTAAACTTATCGGACCAAGCTTCAAAATAGAACAACCTCTAGTCTATTTGAACAAGCCAAATGCATTTTTTTACTGTACAAAAGAAGGTCACTTGATCCGATTGTCCTTTCATGAGAAATAAGTTAACTCAACCTCCAATTCCATACCATCCAATAGCCACCTGTCCTCTCCAAGTCATGCTTTGTTCCCTTCCAAAGATCACCCCTCTTCTTCCCCCTCACCTGCCATCATGAATTCACCTATTTCTTCTTCTACCCCTAACAATATTTATGAAGCCCATGACGAATTTTCCCCCTCTTTTAAGGATGTTGTCATGACAGATGGTTAGACATTAGTTAGAAAAAGGAAATAGCCACCCGTCTCATCCACTCTTGTTTCTTCCCCCTCTTCTCCAAACACTCAAGGTTCTTCTTCCCCTCCCTATCATGCTCTTCTCCTCAACCACGTTTCCAAGAATCTTCTCCCCCTTCCTCTTTCTCCTGCCATCAATTTAGATCTCCTTCTTCCACCTCTAAAGAACGTGAGGCCAAGGATTCTAAATTGACTCTTGATAATAGCTTCAACATTCTACCCCTAGTCAATGACCCTTCTCTTTCTCATCATGAATTATAGAATCCTTTCTTGGAATGTACAAGGGATTTCTCTCCCTCCTCAAAAGTATAAAGTGAGGGATATGATCACGAAATGGAAGTTGGATGTGCTTTTCTTCCAAGAACTTAAAGTCAGCAGTATTAAGCTTGAGGCATTGTTATACAATATCCACAGAGATGCTAGTTTTTTGCATACATCCCATCATGATGGAAAAGGTGGGGCTATTATTGGACTTTCTCCATGGGTTGCTAAACACATTATTAGTAAAGGAAAGGACCCCTCTCATAGTTTTGTTTGGGCCCTCACCTTTATTAATAATTAGCTCATTGAGTTTTGTTCAATTTATGCTCCCAATCTTGCTAAAGATCAAATTGAGCTTTAGAATTGGATATCTAATAACCTTCCTAATGCTGATTGAATTTTAGGAGGTGATTTTAATATGGTTGACCACCCTCATGATCATAGTTTGTTTAGACAATTTAATCTCATCTCTAAAGAGTTTAAAAATTGGTTATTTTGCCGAAATTCCTTGGGCATGACAAATCCTATACATGATAAGCTTTCTAGCCAATCAAATAGTTGCTTTACATGGTATAATTACAGAATGGGAAAGGGAAATAAGTTGAGCAGGTTGGATATATTTTATATTTTCACTATCTTACCTTTGGTTCAAGATTTGGTGGGATTATATGTTCAAGTGGATTTTTTTGCTACACTTTCTGATCATTATCCCATAATTTACAACATAAGTTTTTTCTCAAACTTCAAATATTGACCATTCTCTCCCTTTCAAACTCAATGTTTCACATCTAAAGAATCTTTCTTGTCTAGATGCTCTTGAGGGGATTTGGAACCCCTTTCCTAAACCAGATGAAGGGGGGGCTTGGATTGACTGGTGGTGCAAGGCCATTACTCAATGCACTAACTTCAAACGTTCTATTGGCAAAAAAAATGGCTAGGCAATGCAAAGGTAAGGAAAAATTCCTTCAAGCCAATTAGATTCAAGCTAGGAATATACTTAATGGTGATCCTTGTAATATTAGAATTGAAGCCTCTATTGCTACTAAAAAAGCTTAATTGCGTAAACTTGATAATTGCAAAGGACAAGGGGCCAAAATCAAATCTAGACTACACTAGATAAAAGAAGGAAATAAAGGCACTAAATATATTTTTAATTATCTCAACTACAAGCATAAAAAGGAAAGAATTAACAATATAAGGGATGAACTCAATACCCTCCAGTCTAATCCTTCTGAGATATGTAATATCTTTAAATTATTTTATGAAATCTTTTCAAAGATGACCAATGACAGGATATTCAAGAAACCCTTGAGGATATGGTTAGAACTTATATTCCTAGCAGAATAGACTTTGATTACAATCAATATTTAGACAATGTTTTATCTTTGGAAGAGTTGGAGAAGGCTCTTTTCTCGATGGCCCCTTACAAAAGCCCTGACAACGATGGTCTTCCTATGAAGTTCTACCAAGCTATGTGGCATCACATTAAGGATGATTTTTATTGCTTATACCTGGAGGCTATTAAAAATGGATCATTGGGCCCTATTATTAATGGCGGTATAATCAAACTTCTTCCTAAAGGGAAAAAGGAAGACCCCATTTCTATTTGGTGTCCTATCACCCTTCTCAATACTTCTTACAAAATTATAGCAAAATCCTTGGCCATTAGGATCAAACCGATGGTGCAAGGAATTTTTTGAGTTGAACAAACATGTTTTATTGCTGACATATTTATTCTTGATAATCTTATGTTAGCATAGGAGACTTGTGAATGGGCTCAACAAAATGGTCAAAATGCTATCTTGATTCAACTCAATTTTGATAAATCTTATGATAGGAATCATTGGAGCTTTATTCTTGAAATGCTTGAATGGCTTGGTTTTGGCCCCAAACTTCGAGCTCATGTTCAAATGTTGTTTCCAGATGCTAATGCTTAGATTATTATCAATAATGTAATGACATACCCATTTCATTTACAAAGATCTATCCAACAAGGATGTTCCTTGGCTCCTTACCTCTATGTCCAAGTGGTTGATGCTTTGGGTTATTTACTTCAAAGTGCTCATGATATGAAGTTGGTCATATAAATCTCTATTTTTGATAATTTTGATGTAATTAATTCTCATTATGCTGATGACAACTTGTTATTTTTACAAAATTCTAAAAATAATATCTCCAACATGATGGATATAATGGATCTATATTGTATTGTTTTAGGATCTAAACTTGCACATGATAAAACATAATTTTTGATGATTCAATCAGGCCCTATTCCCCAATGTATCCCATGTGAATGGAAACAAATTAAACATAGGGAAATTATGAGATATCTTGGCATACCATTTGGTATTGGGGTCTCTCTTTCAAATGTGAGGAAATGGTACCTTAATAAATTCAATAATAAACTTTTCAATTGGGGAAATAAATTTCTCTCCTTGGCTGGTAAAATATAGGGTGCCAATAAAATCTTTCTTGCTACACATGTTTATTATTATTCATGTTGGATGCCTTCAAAAAGGGGTATGATGATTTAATCAAAATTATTTTTCAATTTCTTTGGGCTAGATGGGATGAAAATAAAGGGTTTATTCCCACTTCATGGACCCATTGTGTAATGCCCCGTCTAAATAACCTAAGAATGATGCAATGATGATATAAAAGTGTAATAAATTTTTTTTAAAGTGTTAATAATATGTTAATTAGTTGCATACATTCTTAGGTTACAATGACGTTACACTACTTTAAGTTTTCCATAAGCGACTTAAGTATTTCGTATTGCTCCCAATTAAAAACATAATATAAAGTAAACATTGCATAATCATTTAAATTCTCATACAAGATATAATAAGGTACAAATACGTTTCCATACATTGCATTAATAAGATGTTACATTGCTCATCCATCTGATGAGATAGTTCAAATAACAGTTACAATTTTACAAATGATCTCCTCTTATACAAATGAGGGATGTTTTCAAATACATGTTTACAAGATACAATGAAGAAGAAAATAGAAGGAATCCAAGTGCGAGCTCTCCATCCATGAAGCGCTCAATGCAACGAACATACTGGGGACCCAACGGAGTAAGGTGCACGTTCCACCCAACCATGTGGTACCCGTAGGTCCACCCCCCGTGCTAGGAGATAGTAATAAGGCTACCTAGACCAAATCTACTAACCCTAGACACTAGTACAAACACACTATTGGTTACATTGCTTCCAGATTTGACAATTGATTTGAAACACAAACACAAAGTTTATCTGTTATTCTAGGTGGAGTGTCATCACAACGATGCAATGGTTACCCTGGTGTTTCTTCCTAGGTCCCGGCCCCCAATCCTTGGGTTACCCTGGTAACCTCTTACGAAACCCGGCCCCTATTGCAATCAGTTGTGGAATCAAATGTCCCTTAAGAAAACGAGACATTGATTTGCCATTCCAGGCCTTCTCGACTTATACTCATAACTGTAGAAGCTTATAAGTCATAAGCGAGGCATAAGCATCTTATTACATGTTTTAATTCTATCTACTGTGTTCTTTAGTTTTCACTGACTTACCTAACTAATCGTAAGTTACCCTGTCACCACTTTGTGTGTCGGCCCTTACGACTAGCCACTCCCCTAAACATAACAAGAATACTAGATTTTCAGGACTAGGGTTTACCATATGCACAATAATTTACAAGTCATAAGGAAATATTTAGAAAAACAATAGTACCCTTTTAACCCAGTTGATCTGGAAGACTTGTTTTGTTTCAGAGACTTTTCCCAAACTTGCCCAATCACAGAAGATAATGAAATAATTTAAAGCAAATGGGAATACATATCTATCATTTGGATATTTTAAATCCATATATAAATGTTTTGAATGAAACATATTTGCAAATTACTTAAATAAATGATTAATTTTGAAATCGATAAATGTTACTGTTTGTTTCATATCATTCTTCTAATTTCCTCAAATTCTACAAATAAACATATTAAACCACTTTCACAATTCCAATATCTTTATGAATATAAATATCTATACATCTAGACATTTAATTAAAACAAATGTTTATATAAAAACATTTAAACAAATGCAAAAATATAAATGATATTATAAAAATAATAATACTAATCTCATAAATACATATTTACTTTTCTAATAATCCCTCATAATAAAAACATTATTTCTTATGTAATATTATAATTATATATATATATAATAAGTGATTATTTATATTACAAACTCATATAATAATAAAATTCGGATTTCATTAATTAAAATGAAATATTAAACATCGAATTTCTTTAACAGTTTAAAATTACGAAATACAAATTTCGTTTTTGTTTTTATTTAAAAAAAAACAACAATCCAAATAAAGTTTAATGGGGTTAATTCCCCAGCCCGCGCGGCCCTTAGGGCTGCGCCCGCAGCCCTGGTGGCTGTTGTGCGCAGCCGTGGGGGCTGCGGCTCCCTAAACAGGGTAAGGGGAGGGTTTCGGCCCTCCCCAGTCCCTGTGTAATTTTTTTTTTTTTTAAAAATAAAATCTGAACAGAAATTTTAACGCGGATTTTTAATCCGCTATTTTTAACGTAAAATCTTTAAAACGAAATTCCGTCTACGGAATTTATTCCGTACGGCGGATTTCCAAAAACAATAATTTTCACAATTTCTTCAATATAATATATATATTTTTTTAAAACAATTTATATATTAAAAAGATATAAATGCACAAAAATTTCACTGTATTGTATCAATTTACAGGAAAAGAAGGGAAAATTATTTTCTTTCTTTCTGCATACATTTGATTACCAGAATAAATTTATACCAAATAATAGCAGTAATTTCTAATAAAATAATATATATATATTTTTAACAAGATTCTTCAAAGAAAAGCTTCTTTTCTCAAACAATCAAGAACAGAAATTTTACTGTAAAATCTGAACCAACAACATTTTCTTTTAAATTTTCTTTCATGTTTTTCAATCTTGATTCTTGAAATTTGAGTAATTAACAGAAGGTTTTTACAAAGAAATAAAATAATAAAACAAAAACAAGAAGAATACCTAATGTCCAGTGTTTGAAGATCTGTAGAAGTGTAACCTCTTCCTGTAAATAGTAAAATCCAAAAGCTTCTCCAAGAATCCCGAGATCCACCAATATCCAATCAAACAAACCTCTCCAACAAAATAACTTCCACAAAGAATATAATAACCCCAGAGAGATAACCAATCTTAAGAATATAGAAATTTTTCACAGTAAAGAATTTTTTTTTTGTCTGTGCCCAGAAAAAAATTTCCCCGAGGCAGTAGAATATCCCCGTACAAAACCCAGATCCTCAATATCCTCCGTGAAAGAAAATTTTAACAACCTTTGCCATTATGGCACTCATACACTTGTCGAGAGGTTGTTGAGAAAATATCTTCTCCACCTCTCGGCAGTTTTTGCCATTTCAATTTTGCATGCATTTAATTTATTCAATTTAAAATTTGAAATCAATTTTCTTTCAAACACATGCAATTTAATTAATTTTATTTAATTTAAAATTTAAAACTCATTTCACATGCATATTCTAATTTAATTTATTTTCTAATTTTCTAATCTATTTAAACACAATATAATTTATGCATTTAATAATTTAATCTGATTAATTAATTTATTTAATTAATAGTTAAATCCTTTTAAAGATTAACTATTTAACTAATTAAACTAACTAACGTATTAAATAATTAAATAAATAAATTTCAATTATGTTTAAATATTAATTTAATAAAATAAATAAAACACAATAACCAATATTAAACATAAGCAAATTTACCTTTTCGAAATAATTTTAACCAACCGAAACACATCACAACCTACGACTCAAAACTGAAAACTGAAATTATACTAAGACTAGGGTTAAAGACTAGACTAGGATTAACCTAACTACTATCTCCCTTTCAACAATTCCGTTGAGTCTTGACACGCTCAGACCTGATTACACAGGTGGAGTCGGTGTCATGTACCTGTAAATCCTGCAACCAAGCAAACAATGTACATGTATATATATATATATAAAGCAGTAAACAGGCACACCGTGCGGAGAAAATCACAGATATCACAGGGCACTCGCAAGCGAGTGATGTGATTCTGTTCTCCACACCAATACACTCATAGAAGACTGACTCAATACATGTTGTTAGTCCATCATAAGCATATGCATAACCATAACAACTGAAATTAAGCATCTACGCTAAATCATGTCATGTCTGAAAACAATAAACATCACACAGAGTATCATCATGTCATACAATAATCCATCATCGCTCAAAATCAGCGATCCAAATATCCAACAAAACAACATAAGTCTAACAACATGAGAAAGTATCAACAGAAAGCATAGCATAAACGGAGGGGTACTACACATTGTATTCAACCAAAATGTAAAGATCGCTTGGGTCTTATAGACCCAAGAACTCAAGGTTTTTGCTTGTCTACCAAGTGGATTATTAGAGTTGTCCATGGAAACAAACTATGGAATATTCTTGGAAGATTCTTATACAAAACTGTATTAATATTTCCTCTATCAAGGGCAAATAGCAACATGTGAGTTGGCTAGACAAAATTCTTCATGCTCCCTTTCTTTTATTTATAAAAACCTCTTCTCCCCTCTAATCTATATGGAAAGCTTGGCAACACACTTATCATCTTTTAAAATGGAGATGTAATTCACTTCAACATGGTTTCAACTTCTCTACCTCTTCAATTTGATGGAACAAGCATATTCTCTATCAAGATTAGCCTCTTGCTTTAATCTTTCCAAAGCAGTCTTACTCTTTGTTTAAAAAGATTCTACAATGTGGGTGACTTGTGGGACTCTGACACTATGAGCTGGTTGTCATGGAATTATGTCAAAACTCAATATAATCTAAGAAATGCATACAAAAGGTTTCTAATTTTTGTTCAGTCTTTGGTTCTACTTGATTTGACTATGAAATTATGCACTCCTATCCATTGTAATTTCTACAAATATTGGTTATGGATGCCCTCTTATCCTTTTCTTTTCTTTCCTTTAAAAAATGCCTACTTGGAGTTGCTTCCAAATTTTCTCTTCAAATCTTGATTGAACCTCAAGTGGAATTGCAGGTTCAATAAAAAAATTTGGACTAAATTATCTGCTCAAATTTGGAAATCAAAGGCTAATATATATGCTCAATTAATTGCTTGGAAGAATTTACATTGCAAACTACCCATTGAGGATAGGCTAAAAGGTATGATGATCTAACCAGTTAATTGTCCCTTCTGTTAAAGGAACTTAGAAAATATAAGGCATATTTTTTGGGGATGCCAATCTATTAAAAAACAATGGTATGCTATTTTTAATGATCCACTGACTATCTTTGGGCATGTTTTAAATTGGAGAGAAGCACTTCTTAGAGTTGAGTTACATCATAATGTCATAGCAGATGGAGTTAGACATGTCATTTTATCATATATATGGAGAAATAGGTGTAAAGTTGTTTTAAATAATCTAAATGATCACCAAAGAGTTGCACTTCTAGGGATTTACTCTAACATTTTTTATTGTTTGATCTCTTTGTTTTCTTGTCTATAGGTTGAGGTTGAGAAGAATCTAAAGATCGAATTTCAAATTCAGTAGATCAAACTCCAAGTTAATCAATTATTCAGTAAAAGGAAGGTCACTATATATCAAGGCCTAAAGTCTTATCTTCAAGACTGATTAAATTGTCTTTCTAGCTTTTATAGTTGTTGGTGGCTGGTTCACGATGTTGTTTCTGTTGTTGTATCTCTCTTGTCTCATGCTTGTACAATTGTACTATTTCCTCTAGTTTGTTGTAGTCTATGCTACTACAACTCTATTGTTTTTTGTCACTACTTCGTTCATGTAGTATGATGCTACTGTTATAGCTGAATGCTATTTTTTTTGTAGGTTTTTCATGCAGTTTTCATTGCATTCTCATTGTAATATGCTTTTATCTCAATATAAAAAAGAGTTATTCGAGTCATTTTAGGTATTTTTACAAAGATATTAATTTTAATTTTAATTTTTTGCTAATTTGTGCAAATGATTATCCTAGTTTCTACAATGAATTATATATACATTAATGAGAATATTGGATACATTGGCATTCAAACATAAAACCTACCCATGGCTAATGTGATTTTCCACAACTAAGCCACTTAACCTTTCATAATGAAAATTTTAAAATTCAAGTATAGTACAATTCTAGCACATCCTCTAAAGTACAATCATGTTAAGATTGACTATAACACCAATTTCAAATATTCAAACATGATATAATTTAATTCTAATAAATTTTAGCTATGATACATTATTTTTAGTTCTAATTAGTTTTATATTACTTTGCAACAAAAACAATTTGACTAATTCTTAACATATATAATATATATTTAATAAACTATATACAATTGTCTTATTTTTTATATATTTAAAATTTAACGATAAACAATTTTCTCTTTAAAATATACTAAAAAAACACACACCATTAAACCTATAGATCTAATTGCTAATACTAATGTAACTAAATATATATTTTTAATAATTAAAAAAATATATTGAAATCTCTAACTCAACTACTTGCCATGATCATGGTGCACATCCATTTCTAGCTTGTCATAAAATTTTCCCTTTTATGGGAAAGAAAAGAATAGTGTAAGGTGATTTCATACATTTAATACACTTTCCTTTCCAATACTAGAAAAAAATTTCACCTAATTTTGATGCCAATTACTAAGTTTAAGATCCCTCTCCATAGCCCATGTGGGCCATCCTAATTATCCCTTCCTTTATTTAGCCCTTTTTTTTTTTTCATAGGACCCCATCCACCCTTTATAGACCACTTATGTAGGTTTAACTTTCCAAATTTTCATAGATATTTTATTTTTATGAAAGTCAATGCTGATTTTTTTAATAATGTATTGTACATAGTAGAAAAAATTACATAAGAAAGACATTCAATAACATTGAATCATTACAAATCAAAAGTTATAATAAGATTT
>VDFB02002846.1:0-28910 GCA_007258455.2 Sequoia sempervirens | reverse complement strand
GTAAATGAAGAATGTCCTCTCTTTTTATACTAATTGGATCAATCATGTAAGAATGTAACTTATAAATGTAAACAACAACTGTGCCCTCGAGTGGGAAGATAAAGTGAAAAGCATAGAATAACATGTACAATATTATATGCAATAAGAAGTAGAAAAAAATGTATCAAAAAGAAGCTAGATAGCACCTAAGTTGTTTCCATCAATGAGGCTATCCTATTTGAAATCATGTGAAATATGATCAATTAATGTATTGATATGCAAGAATATGTCATGTAGTGAAGTTTTTTTGCGTAGTCTTTGGATATGTAAATTTTGCATGCTTCTAATATACATCTTGAGATGTTTCTTTGGTAATACTAACCTCACTTTAACTAACCTAACTTTAACTCTCATTATGTACCTTTATAATAATACCATGATAAATATTGCTCCATTGACCTATACTTGTAAATATGCATTGTCTTGCTCTAAATTATCAAATGTGTCATATGATGTGTTAGATAGATATAATTTTGTTCATAATCCCTAGCCATGGAAAAACCCTTCCTATCATGATGAGGTGTAAAAGATAAATATCTATAACCATCAACACACTACATATCAAATATCCTCCACATGTGATATTGATATGAATTTCACAATATTAACTTATAAATTTTCCTTACATAAAGCTTATTTTGGGACATTTAGACATGTGAAAGATTCTAGTCTAAAATAAAAGAGCATTAGAGTTTTTTAGAAAATTTTAGATGTAATAATAGACTTTGCAAGAGGAAACATGATATTTTTTTCTTGCAAAAGTTGCTTCAATATAACATGTGGATGGTATCACCTTAATTTAAGGATTTTCCTTTGATTATTGGCCTATACTTGGAAAATATGGTCATGATGAATAGAATTAATTCCCCTAACAAGGGTGGGTGTTGGCAATAGGTGTTGTCATTGATGTCAAATGTGTATGCTAAAGATTGTATATACTCCAAAGATAGTTGATGTGCAAAGATATTTTTTGGTACAAGTCAACAATGCAGTGTATGAGAAAAATGGTGATTAGTCTGATGTCTATGTGTGATGTGGAGGATGGCACACTTGTTCCAAAATGTTTCCTACATGCCTACATTTACATCTTACAAATTTGGTGTACCACACCTAGAGATAAGTTAGAAAAGTCTTGCTAAAACATTCACAGTGTATACCTTAACACAAAGTCATGGTGTTTTGGTTTGCATCCTTACATTCAGCAAGATTTTCTTTTGCAGTTTAGAAGATAAGATGGTTGAGATGTGAAGGTGTTATATTCAAGAATTCAAGTCATTACATCTTCTGCAGTGAAAGTTAAAGTGATAGTGTTTCGGGTTGTGCTCTAGTAAAGTAAAGTGTTGATGAAGGTATGTTGGAATGCTTTGCATTCCTCTGGAAGTGAAGTTCTAAGCTTACAGTTTTGTGGATATGTTTAGTGATGTTAAATGCATAATATATTGCTATATCATGTGATTTTGTGGTCTACAAGTGTAGTTTTCAAAGAACAAAGTAGTACAGTTGGTTCTAAATGCTTAATTGTTCCATAGAACATATGCTTCTCTTCTTGCGCCAACACTTAATGATCAGATACTTCAAAAGAAGGTTGAAGAGATATTGTTCATATACATTATTCACATCTTGGTTCAAATGATTTTTTTGGTTTCTCCTCGGTGGTGTAAAGATGAACAGTTGGCAACTTTGGTAGTGTTGATGTTGATTGGGTTGAGAGTCTTGTTTCCTTCAACTTCAATTGATCTCGATTAATTAGTTTTTCTTTGGAGGATGTTTTGTGATGCATTTGGGGCCTATCATGTTGTATGTTGATCCATAATTCATTTTCTCTTCATAATGCATATGTGTGAATCCGACCTATGTAGCATCATATGTTTTCATCTAAAGGTCACCTTGGAGCTGACCTAGTTGATGTTTTGAGTTGTTATGGAGTGTATTTATAGAAGAAGAATTTTTTTTTTGAATTGAATGTGTGTGAGAGTGTGCAGTATGTTGAGGATAAAGTGTGTGAAGTCAATATGATCGAGTAATTGTGTGAAAAAGGGACTGCAACATCAACACATGTTAGATGCTTCTTTTATAATTGTTCATGTTCATGTTATCATTTTAATTTTCATGTATCCTACTATCAAGTGGTGAGACTCTTCAGTAGGTCCTTGTATCTTTCCCTAAGGTTGTGCACCTTGGCCTCAAATCTTTAGGAAATGAGCCTTAAACAACATTGTAAAATTTATAAAGCCACCCACTACAGCAGAACCAAAACAAAATTTATAATTTTATAGAGCCACCAAGATAAAGAGAAGGAAAATATAGAGGGAAAAAAGATAATTTCCCACAAAAATTTTTAGCATCTTAGCACAACACATAACATCCATCAAGTTGAAACAGAGATGGAGGCCACCTCATGTAGAAGAGCTGAAGTATAATTCAAGAACTAGTCATGACCAACAACCTGTCTAAGAGCATATTTGATGTAGGAGCATCCAGTGGTGTGAGGGAAATCTTGCATCACCCAAAAAGATGCTTTCCATTTATGTTCCTGTTGTTTTCTTTTTGTAGATGTTTTTTTACATTTCTGGATACCCTTTTCGTCGAATAAGAGTTTCCAACTTTCATAATTGTTTTTCTACTTTTTCTGCTCAACTGCTATTTTTAGCAGGTATGAATTTTAAGGCATGGGAAGACAAAAATTTATGGAAAGGTTCATGATGGAAAAATAAGCACTTTGGAGAAAGAATCAGGTCAAGATCATTCACGGTTTGAAAGTTATTCAAGTTCCAGTTTCTGCTTTTTTCCCTAAAAAACCTTCTAAGTCCAGTTTGAGGCACTAAATAGTCTCGTACGGGCCCAAAAATCATTGCAACTAGCGGCGCTGATTCTTAGTGTGTTCTTCACTCCGAGACCTTTCCGACGGTGCAAACAGTTCGAAAAACGAAGTCCCGGATCAAAAGTTATGCCTTCCGGAAGTTGGCTGATTTTTGGAAAATTGTCAATTTTCAAATTAGGACTCAATGTTTGAATTTCAAATTGTAATTTTTGGCGCCTAACCGCCAAAACTCTTATCTCGAATGTCGTTTTTGGCTCCAAACCGAAAAGGGCCTATTTATGGACTAGTTTCTAATTTTTGGATAACTTTTTGGGGAAAAGAGTTTGCATGCTACGAAAGGGAAATCTGGGTAATTTTTTGCAAGTCTGTAATTTGCATGTATCACAAAGCTCAAGGATTTGAGATCCTCTGCATGTAAGAGTTCCATTTTTTTGAATAAAATATTATTCTCTATTTTGTGAGTGTTATTATGTGTCTCGGGTTTGCTCCCTCGTCAATATTCAACCTAAGGGCGCTGAAATAAAAAAAGTATGATGAAGCTTCTCCCTTGTAAAAAGAAATTTATCTTGTATCTCCCAATGCTGACAAGGGATGAGGATTTTAAACTAAGAATCCATTTTAACTTGAAAATAGTATATGAGAAAATAAAAAAGCCCATTTGAACTCTTTTAAAAGGAAGGCACCAAACCGATATAATTGAACAATGATGTACAAAGGATCACACATAGGAGCATACATTTCAAATACTATACACAAACTAAATCCAAATTTGCATGAAATTTTTGCATGTACTTTATTAGATAATTTGTGCCAAAAAAAAATTTCCTAAGGCTAACAATAAAAGATGCACATGTGACAAAAAACAAATTAACAAAAATATTCAATGAAAAGTGTACCGGCCTAGGAGGAGATGGCATCTGGCCAAAATGGCCATTCTAGTAATACAAGATAGGAATGCCAAATTAATGTGGTGTGAGTGAAGAGACCCCAAAGCAAAGCAAATCAAGATCCAATTCTCACATGATAATTTTACACTTTTTAAAGCATTATTGCTATAGTGGAAGAACCATAGGGAGTTTACTTGTGATGCCTCAATGATGACAAGTGATAGCCAAGTGATTAAAATAACAATAATTTCTCATCCTTGAGGGTAGCCTAAAATTCTTCCTCACCAGTATGCTTGTGAGAAGAGCATCAAAAATAGACAAATGAAGAATAAATAGAAAATGCAACTCATCCATAATGTACTTCAAGAATAGCATAATACATCAAAAAAACTAAATCTTGCAAACCCATGCACAGCTTGACTATTTCCAACAACCAACATTGCAATATGAGAAAGCACCATGAGAGTTAAGAGTGGACAATCAAAATTTATTCCACATCAGTTTGTATGTATAAAAGATTCACATATTGGCAAATGAATAAGACTATTCAAGAGAAACATGCCAAATTTCAAAGGCACAAAAATAATATATCTCACTGTGATACCAACGCTTTCCATCCCAAAAATAAATGTAGGGATATTTCAAACAATTAAATTCATGTCATTTTGAGAAGACTCCATGGGAGATAAAGAATTATCAATTACCCTATTAGCAAGAGCATTAGCCAAACTATTAGCTTCCTTATAGCATTGCATAATTTCATAAGAGGAAAAATATTAAAGTAGAGATTTAACTTGACCCAAATAAATAGTTTAAATGTCAGGCATTTGAAGCATTGTTTGATAAAGCATTTATCATCGCAAGAGAATCATCCTCAATAAAAATGTGAGATATGTTATGTTTCAAAGCTAATTACAGTCTAAAAATTAGAGCATTGAAATCTAGAACATTATTTGTGCCATCCTTTAACAACTTATAAGTTTCACTTACAATGCAGCCCTCATGGTCTCTTATTACCATACCCACACCTGAATTCCTAGGATTTCTCGAGAGGCACCATCAAAATTGAGCTTAAACACACTTTTTGGGGGAGGACATCATTTAACATATTTCCTATTCATTTTTGTAACCATAGCTTGAATAGATTCCTGAATAATAGGGGCTTCAATGCAGACCATTTTTAAGAATCCAAGCATCCCATAATGAAAATATTCACTTGGATTTGGCATTTCTAAATATATAGGAAAAATATAGAACTGAATTAAAGTCTCCACCAAAAACACTATATTCATCCTTGAGCAAAGAGGACATTGAAGACAACTGATCCCATAATTTCTTTTTTGAATGGTGGAGTAAGGACCATAAAGATTAAATAACCATAAGACTTTTAAAGAAGTAAGAAATTTCACATTTACTCTCATCCAATTGTCATTAGAGGCAACTAACCCCACACTAACCTTTTTAAAATTCCATAAGATTGTCAAACCCCCTAAAGCCCCTTTTGTGGGGACAACAAAAAAATTCCAATTCACCCAAGCACCAAAAGTTGAAGATGCAAATTGTTTGGACATTTTAGTTTCTTGAAGAAGGACAATATCAAAAGAAGTAATTTCAATTTGATGCTTAATTAACCATATCTTGTTAGGGGAATTAATTCTATTCATCATGACCATATTTTCCGAGTATAGGCCAATAATCAAAGGAAAATCCTTCAATTAAGGAGATACCATCCACATGTTATATTGAAGCAACTTTTGCAAGAAAAATTTATCATGTTGCCTCTTGCAAAGTCTATTATTACTTCTAAAGTTTTCTAAAGAATTCTAATTCTCTTTTATTTTAGACTACAATCTTTCACATGTCTAAACGTCCCAAAATAAGCTTTATGAGAGGAAAATCCATAAGTGATTATTGTGAAATTCATTTCAATATCACATTTGGAGGATATTTAATATATTTAAGATATTATCATAAAAAATATGATACAAGTTAAGGGTATTGATGGTTATAGGCATTTATCTTTTACACCTCATCATTATAGGAAGGGTTTTCCTATGACTAGGTGGTATAAACAAAATTATATCTACATCCAACACATCACATGACACATATGATAAAGAGCAAGACAAAGCATACATACAAGTATACGTCAATGGAGCAATATTTATCATGGTATTATTATAAAGGCACATAATGAGAATTAAAGTGAGGTTAGTATTACCAAAGAAACATCTCAAGATGTATATTAGAAGCATGCAAATTTTACATATTCAAATACTATGTAAAAAAACACTTCACTACATGACATATTATTGCATATCAATACATTAATTCATCATATTTCACATGATTTGAAAGAGGATGGCCTCATTGGTGGAAACAACTTACGTGCTATATCTTCCTTTTGATATATTTTTTTCTATTTCTTATTGCATATAATATTGTATGTTCTTCTATGATTTTCACTTATCTTCCCACTTGGGGGCAAGGTGGTTGATTACATTTATAAGTTACATTCTTACAAGATTGATCCAATTAAAATAAAAGTGAGGACATTCTTCATTTACATTTTATATCCATAGATAAATATCTCAAGTATGCATCTTTATTTTTCCTATAATTTCCTTGTCACGTATGTACTACTCATGTTGTTATGCTTTACTTAGATTATCCATTATCAATCTACCATGTTTATTCTCATTTTGCTACTTCAATTATTATGTTATCATCTCCTGTGTTATATTTGTTCCCCTCTCCTTGCTTATCGTATATATTTTTGTTAAGCATACAAAATCAAATAATATATTTTTACTAATGACATTCTCAATCACAAAATCAAGAGAATATTTTTATTAATCATATTCTCAATCACAAAATAAAGAGGACAATTTTATTGATCATATTCTCAAATTCATGATAAAATAGAAGTCAATTAAATATTATTATTTCAAAATATTCACATTCAGCAAAATCTATCTTTTTTAACTTTAAGACACTTAATGTCAATAAAATGTGTAGAATAAGAAAAATGTGTAAATTGTTAATCCAATAACTTTACTTCTATCTAAATATGTCTTTTTCTTTTACTTTAATGTAAATAATATCTACAAAATATGATTTTTTTTATCTTGATTATTATTCCAATAATTTTGGATTTTCTATTCCTTTTACGCCATCACCACCCACCCAAATGCAGAAATATCACACCCCATATAAAGTCAAAAAGAAAATCAATGGATTACACAATTGTCAAGGATATGACATTTGATTAAACATTTCCAAAAACTTTGATATTCAAGTGTGACCAAATTACACAAGTGTAAGCAAATTGAATTGGATATGATCAAACCAGCATTTGACAGAAGACTTTCTCTGTCTCTGTTCAATTTCACCGTCAACTACTTGCATGTATATTGTTCAAACAATCAAACTCCTTGAGTTTCACATTCTCAAATTATGTTTACGTGGGAAAGAGAAAAGCTGAGTTGGGTGTCAAAATTTCCATGTGAGCAGACTGCGTACTCTACTAAAATTCTTGTTATATCTTGTTTTGATATGCCATTGTTTAAAAGAGGAATATAAATGAGAAAACTATTATAAATGTCAAGTACAATGTTCTACCATAGTTGTATCTGTCAATATCTTTGCCTACCATCTTTCTTTTTCTTTTCTCTGAATTTTTCTCTTGTCTGCCATTGAATGCCTTTGCACAGTTGTGATGATGCAATTGCTTTGTACCTGTAGAATGCATGTTTAACACGCCTTTTTTTTTGAGGAAAATTTGTGTTTGGGATGTTTTAACAATTTTCTCTGTCAAAGTAGAAGGAATATTTATTGCTTTTACATGTGAATGATATGATAAAGGAGATTGGTAAGCTGCATTTTTTTCTTTTGAATTTTTTGGGTTTGAATTGTGATGATTATTTTATCATTTTTCAATTGAAAAGTTTGTATTAGTTATTCGCAGTTAAAAAATTTCCCATTTGTCTTTATTTTATATTATATAGAATAATTAATTTGTAATATAGTATTATTTAATTAGGTCAAATTTGATAAGTACGAGGTATTTTCTACAGCGTGTTAAATTGTGATATCACTATCAGGATTCAACCATGTAGTTTTACGATTTAAATTCACTGACCCAAGTTTCATGAGTAGTGGTTCACAAGAACCCATCTCTCATAATAATGAATGGTCCACTTAGCACTCATTGCACATCTAGGTGATGCTAACAGAGGTGAAGCATTGGGCCTTCCCGGGAGGTCACCCATCCCAATTCTTCTCAAACTCAAGCACGTTTAACTACAAATATTTCCCCAAGGTTAAGCCCACTTAGCTCAAATGGTTAAAATTGTGCTTGAGTTGGAGTAGTACTGGGATGAGTGACCTTGTAGGAAGGCCTAGTGCTTCACCTCTGTTAGCATCACCTAGATGCAATGAGTGCTAAGTGGACTATTCATTATCATGTGAGATGGGTTCTTGTGAACCACTAGTCATGAAACTTGGGTCAATGAGTTTGACTCGTAAAACTACATGGTTGAATCTTGATAGCAATATCACAATAGGTCAATTTTTTTAAAAGATATTGTATAAAAAATATCTTTTTTTAATCAATGATTATAAAAGTATAGTGTTTAGAATCTTCACCTTTGAACTTAAAATCTTGTTTTAATTGTTTTCCATCAAATGTTCTAATCTACATATAATTTAGAGAAAAGAAATTGATAAAAAATAATATATGAAAGAAATTGGACCAAAAAAAATTATTATTATTAAAAGTATATCATATTTAAAATATTTATTAATTTTTATTATTAAATATTTATTTATTTATTTGATAAAGAGTGATATGTTTTTTAATTAAGCTATGAAAAATATAATACACAATTCACATAAAAGATAGATAGAATAGAATCACATCTTGAGAAGTTTATTCTAATATAAAAAGAAAAAATGAGAAGAGAGATCTAGTTTCTAAGCCACTAGACTATATTAGTAGGACAAGGAGGGCGATCTCTATTAGCAGGACCTCAAATATTTAATAGATCTTAGCCATTAGTAATGGGCTCCTAGCTCATGTTGGAGCCATTCTTATCTTCTTCTCATTGAGTAGTATCATGTACAAGTGAGGTGGTAAGAAGAATGTCCATGTGGTTGAGGAGTCCATCCATGATGTTGAGGATGTGGAGAACCTTGGGAACCATAATGTACACATTTAGATCTATGACCATGAAAACATCAACACCCACATGGTAAAAAAGTATTCTTGGTGGCCAAGGAAGATGACACATGAGCAAGCATATAGGAGTTTTTAGCCTAGTGATAGTTAAAGTATTTTCACTATAAATCAAAGCCAAATTTGGGTGTATATTATTAATAATTTGGGCTATCATATACAATAAGAAGGGCTCTACTTTGAATGGTTCAAAAAATCTTATATCTACAGGGTGCTGCCACAATAATTGGTTACACTTTTTGGGACATCCGATTTTTTGCCTGAAATCACATATTTTTAGAAAATACAATGATTTAAGACTTTAAAGGTTCCATTTAAATGATTTTAATTAAAGAGGGATTGATAAAACCCCCTTAGATCAAACCCCCTTGGATAGAACCTTGTTAGATTTAAACCATACCTATAATCGAGTCTCCTCTACACCTATCAAAATGCTGATAAAAAACCACTTTTGATTTACCTTTTGGGTGATCAAATGAATTCATTTAAAATTTATGTTTTGTAATCCTGTAGCCCTTATTATAAGCTTCCTAAAAAGTATAATTTTAAATATGTTTAATTTGATTATTATATTTATTTATTATTTCTTGTGAATGTAGATTTTCAATGAACATCAAGTTCTTTATTTCACACATCTGAAAAAATAGAAAAGAGAAAAAAAAATTTAAAAAATACATGTGCACTAGGTATTGATGTCCTTATTCCAACAAAAAAAGAATAAGTTAATTCAAATGAATACAAAAAAAGTTATGGGCCAAAGTACACCTTTGTCCAAATTATAATTACTCTGACTTGGAAAATTAATTAAAAAAAAATATGTAACAAAAAATTATGAAAAAATATCCATCCCTAGATATTGGTGTGAAAAATTTGTATTTTAAAAATTAGAATTGTATCCTATCTATAAAAAAAGTTATGTGGGTCGAAGTAAACATCACTTTTTAAAAATGTTGATTAGTAGAAAAAATAAGTTATTAAAAATTACATAAAATGATTCACAATTTAATTTTTAATTTTTTTTTTAAAAATATAATTAGAATCTACACAAAATATCTAACAAATAACTAGTTTGATTCATCTTCAAACCTTAATGGTTTAGTTGCTATAGGTGTAAGAAAGTGAATGTCCGGTGAAAAATCCTGATTTTAATGTCAAGTTTGGCCAAAAATTGTAACCCATTATTGTGGGATCACCCAATACCAAGTAGCCTAGCTTGTGGATAAAACAAGAATAAATGTTTGATAGTTTTCTATATGGCCACATAAATGATAATAGAGGACTACCACTCGCAGATGAATTAAAAAAGATCCCATAAGGAGGCCTTGCTAAATAACACGACAAGAAAAGTGAGATAACTTTGGTGTAACCATAGTGGATTAGAAGCTTTGAAGTATATATCATCATTGTGAAGTAGAGAACTTAAGATTCATTCTCACATTAATCTTGGGAACCATTTGGAAATGGGGAGAAATCCATGAATAACCCTTGAAAGGTTTGCAACTTTGCAAGGAGCATATAGGAACCAATTTT
Organism: Sequoia sempervirens; assembly: GCA_007258455.2. Taxonomy (NCBI): domain Eukaryota; kingdom Viridiplantae; phylum Streptophyta; class Pinopsida; order Cupressales; family Cupressaceae; genus Sequoia; species Sequoia sempervirens. The sequence goes on along the minus strand of VDFB02002846.1, from coordinate 18,397 downwards.
AGTTCTCCCGTGATAGATTTATATAATAGATTCAAATATTCTATACTATTTCAAGGGAACCAAATCCAAGATAATTTGAAAATACTCTAGATCCTTGTTATGAAACTTGAATTTATATTTTTAATCTTTTTAAGAAATTAGTTCTTAGTTATTCTAAAAAAAAGGTATAAAATATTACATACCCCATATTTGTAAAGCCCTATGGTATATACCTAGGTAACTTTAAGAAGTAGTCTATCCTAGCAAGTGATCAAAATGTTTGTTCAAAGAAATCTCAATTCTAAGTACATTACAATCGCAAATAATTCACGACTTGATTGTCTTGTATAAATGAAAAATAATTATAGCAATAAAGTTATCTTGGATTCACATTGGCTCCCTCAAGATGAGGGTAGTATGAAAACCCAAGTCGTGTCAAGTGTTGCATATATAAGAAAAACTAGAATTAATATAGTGTTAAAGAAAAAATTCCGAGCTTCATACCTCCCCAAGGCATAGATGATCAATTTGGCACATAATTCCTACCCTTATTTGAAAATATCAATTGAGCCAAATACATTAGAGTGTCATGGGAGAGAATAATTTTAAGAAAATATGTAAAATATATTTCCTTTCTCTAAAGAGTTATAGAAAAAATGTTTGAGTGATCATTCTATATTTTAGTAAGAATATTGAAAAGGACCCAATGAGATGAATAATAAACATGAGTTCTAGTAAACACTTTGGAACAAATCTAGAATTTCCTAACAAGGGAAAGGGATCTAATAGACCAATAATATAATTTATTTTCAATATTTCAAAGCATAACTTTGCATAACATGGCATAAGAAGATTAAAAAAAAGGAATGCCTAAAATTTGAAAAATGTCCCCATGATTTATCCATTTCTAACCATAAGAGTTCATCCATGTGGGCTTGGAGAGGAAAAACTAGTGACAACACTAGTTTTATGCCATTGGATACTAGAATCAAAGGCAACGAAGAATGTACTCAAACAATTTAAGGCATTATTAACATTATCTAGTTCCTCAAAATTAGTAAAAATAAATCATTAGCAAAGTGATTGTTAACAAGCTAAGAGGAAGAATCAAGAAGAGAAATACCCTTACCTCTTCATTGAGAAATTGCATTAGTAAGTGAATAGATAAATCTTGGATCAACCATGACATAAAGTATTAGGGCCAAATGACACCCTTGTTCTATAAAGTATTTGCAAATAACATTTAAACTGATTAAAGGAAGTTACGGCCACAACACAACACCTAAAGCATGAACAAAATGATAGGCCACCCAATTCAATCATAATCTTTAGCAAAGTCAATCTTGATAAATATGTTTTGTTACTATGAATATAGTAGCCTTTGATAAAACAAGATCTCTCTACCCAAATAACTTGGGGAAGAAAATATCAAACATAGAGCATAAGAACTTTGATTATGATTTAATAAGTTTTGAAGAGAGTGATTGGCCACTAATTACCAATCTCCCTAGGATCACCATCTTAGGGTATGAATTTTATGTTTCTTTTTTTAAATAGCTCCTATAGAACCTATGAGAAATGGATTCATTAGAACCCTATAATAGATTAGGACCAATCATATCCCATAAAGACTAGTAAAATTCACATTGAAATCCTTGAAAACTAAGGGACTTGTTGTTGGCCATAGAGAATTTCAATTCTCAAAGACTTGTTAGTGTGAGGTGTTGGTCACACAAGGCTTGATCCAAAGCTGAGAGACTTGTAGGATCTAAAATCACACATTGTTGAAGAGATTTCTCTATCTTAGGGGAAGGAAATTAATCATATTGGTAAGGGTGGAAAAAATATTCAGGAATGGTACAAGGAGTTCAAATAGAACTTCTTTCCATTCTTTGATGCATTTGATCATTTTATAAAATAGAAATATTTGAAGGTATTAAAAAAATCCAAGTAGATGCCTTATTTATAAATTTAATCCAATGAAGTCAATCCTTCAACTAATCACCCCAAGTTATATTCATATAAAAAAATTACTTATGTTGGTGGAGGTGAGATACACATAGCTACTATAATGGTGAGAATATTGTTGAATGCACAAGAAAACTGAGAGGGGGGTGAATAAAGTACCTTAAAACTTCAAAAACCTCACAAACATTTAGATCCATATTAATTTAATTAACCCTTAATCTGTTAGAATGATTTATCATGAAAGCAAATAACAAAAAAACAATCAAGACAACACCATACACAATGAAACACTAGATTTACATGGAAATCCAAAGAAAGGAAAAACCATGGTGGAGATTACCTAACAATATAAATTAATATCAACACTAAATAAAATAGGGCTCACTGCTAGAGGGATAACTGCCCAAAAAAAGAAAGGCTCACTACCAAAGATTCACTGCCAGAATAAAAAAGAAGATAAAGAAGAGTGTTACAATGAGAAATCCATCTCAATGCAATATAAAAATCCACCACAGCATCACCAACGCCTTCATAGTCTTACTAAAGGTTGTAGACACCTTCTTCTCAATGCATCCAATAATCTAACACATGAAAGATTGCATTGCACCATACAAATTTGCAACTTACAACTCTGCAATTCACATAATTCACACCTCACACCTCTATCTCATCATCCCTCAACAACTCAACTCATGTTTATACCATCTTCAACCTTGAAAACATTCTCCAAGGTTGGCCATGCACCTCAACCATGTAAATTCAAATTAGGTCAGCACAAAAACATTCCCATGGTGGAAAGGAATGAAGGCAGACCACAACACACCTTAGCTAGGATCTAATTCCACTCATACATGTCACACCATGATTCCACAAACTCCAAAGCAACTTTGAAATTAGTGTAAACACCCAAGGTCGACCGAACCTGTGTAAATACCATTGAAAAATTAAGTACATGCTTCCTCAAATCGGGGGATGGCTCGCTGACAACACACCATGCTTCAACACAATCTAGAATATTCCACAAACACCCTAAAATCCAACAAATTCCTTCGCAACAACTTTCACTTGAAGAATGTACACACCCAGTACACTCAAATAATTTTTCCATACACTGCAACTCAAGAAACTAACTTCTAAAGCACCAAACCTCAAACAACTTCAACTAAAAAAGATAACGCCCTTTGAGATCTACAAGACCCGAAACCACTCTGTGAAGAAATGCGGAGGAAAAAAATTTCTCCTAGACACCACTACAATACACAGTTCAAACACTGGTGAACACACCTTGCTCGACACAATGATCCAACACACCAAATTCTTAATGCAACACCTCTGAACACCTCTGATCAACATATCCAAACCACACAAGAAGATCTTCAACATAGAATAAATGTGAAGCCAAACTAGAATGCTACTTTGCAACATAGAACACCATTGCAACACATTGTTTCCTTTTTTTATTCATTTTTTTCTCAAAAGCACTTGGAAACCAAGCACTAGAGACACATCCTCAACATCTTCAGCACTTCCTCATCACCACCAATCCAACTGAAACATAGCAACTCAACCACACATCCATAGACAAAAGCTTATCAAAGCAACACTAGAGGTTGACACTAGTAGCTTACTAATGACAACATAATGTAACCAATCAAAGCATCATCAGAGACAACATCAACTCAATATCAACTGCTCACACTCTTGAAACAATCTCCTATAACAATGACAACACCAAAGCTTGTTGACATCAATGACAACACCAAATATACATACTTGCAACAGTATCCCCTTTTTTCATTGATGGCAACATATGATGTGAAAAACCATCAATAACAAACACAAAAACTCTGATCATCAATACTCCACTTCATACCAACTCATTATCTCTTTTCTTTCTCCCCTTTACATAACTAACTCATTAATTTATCTCTCCCTTTGATAACTAACATTTTTCTTTTTCATATTATTCTCTCCTCCTTTGTAGCTTGTCTTTTTTACATAACTCTCTCCCCCTTTGATATCAATGAAAAAGGAAAAAATATTTGCATCACTCATTCTCCCCCTTTGAGACTAATCATATTGTTCACTACTTTGTAACTTCCTTCCTTTACTGCTCTGCATACTCCCCCTTAGGGGCATACACCAAACTACATCAATCAACAACCACTACATAATAACCACTTTCACTCATCCTTACTACAACAACCAATAATCCCACTACCTACTCCCCCTAAGAGGTAGCCACCAACATTAGTCCAAACCAAAGAATGAACCTTGAGATATGCTAGATTGATGCATCTCCTTATGCATCTAGTTCAAATAAGGAGGGGAAATAACCGCCAACTTCTTCCATAGATACTCAAAAGTATCCTTAGGAAGATACTTAGTGAATATGTTAGCAAATTGATCCTTTGTAGGCACATATTCAAGCTTCAATTCATTCTCTACAACCTTCTCTCTCAAAAAGTGATACCGGATTGAGATATGCTTTGTCCTTGAATGCATTTCTGGATTCTTTCATATATTGATAGCACTTGTATTATCACAGAAGATAGAAATTGGTTCACCATATACCACTCTGATATACTTTAATGTTTTCCTCATCCACAAAACTTGTGTGCAACAAGATGTTGCTACAATTTATTATGCCTCTGCAGTGGATAAAGACATTGAATCTTGTTTCTTGCTTAGCCATGACACCAATCTACATCCAAGAAAGAATACACCACCAAGTACTTGTAATTTTCTTGTCATCTATATAACTAGCCCAATCTGCATCTATGTAAGCACTCAGAGTAAAGTTAGTATCCTTTGGATACCACAAGCCATGATTTGGTGTGCCCTTCAAGTATCTAAATATGCTCTTCAATGCTACAACATGTGACATCAATTACCCAAGGTATTGCCATTAGAATTTCTGTAGAGATCTTCAAACACTGTAGCTAGGGTTTCACACAAATAGCTTGAGGATCTAAGCACTCTTCTTCTTCACTCTCAAACACAAATGCTTTTGATTGCAAATGAGATCAAATGATCTAAAAACTACATAAAATGCCTTTCAAAAGCCCTAAATTTCAACCATAAATGTATTAGTACTTTGTTAGGTAAACCCTCTACTAGATTTCTTTGTTTCATCACAGTGATAAAATGAAGCTCAACAAACCTCTACAAAATATTCTCTTGCTCTGGAACCATCATCAATAGATTCAATATTGTTCAGGAAATCTACATTCCATAGGAATTGTTCCAATTCTTCTCCTATGCTAAAATATTTAGAATCTTGTCCTTTTCAGGGGGCTAAAGGGTTTGTAAATCATATCTCCCCCTGAGATAATGCTCTATCTAAGTTTATTTTAGGATCTTGTGCAGAATGTGCAATTGCATAATAATCCTTCTCATTTTTTTTAACTTTTTTTTCCTTCAAAACCTTTTCATGACCCTTCTTTTGTTGATTAATGTTAGTCTTCTTTTGGGAAGCAGAAGGCCTTACATTCTTTCCCTTACATAACCTTGCAATATGTCATGATTTAATAAAAAATTTAGCAAGTGATATTAGATTGTAGAGCATAATTACTTCTTCTCACATTAGATCTACAATTTGCAGCCCTATGACCAAACTTGTTGCATGTGTAGTAGTAACCATAGAAGGATTGATAAGTCATAGCATTGTTTTTCCTTACCACTTTACTTCTACATTCATTAGCCTTGTGACCAAATTTATTCCAAGCATAGCACTAACCACGAAATGTTTGAGGGTTCATAGCATTCTACCGTGGAGGCCTAAGTGAATTCTAACTCATCTTGCTTCTACATTCAACAACCTTATGACCAATATTATTACAAGCATAGCAATTTCCATTGAACCTAATAGGAGCAGTTTGTTTAGGAGCAAGCTTTCTGAAATTCTTCCTCTTGTTCTAGATAGGAATGGATCCACCTTCTTTCTTGTTATCTTGATCTATCTTTGCATCCTCAGATGCATTCTTCTTAGAATCTTTAGTGCAAGCTTTTGGCTCCTTTGTATCAAACTTTCCTTCTTCTTTAAAGTTATCATATAGGTTTGCATATGCACTAGTTATAGGACTTTTCCCTTTTCAAAACCAAGAGTACAGATTTCTCTTTTAATGGTTTTTTGAGTTGATCAATTCATCAAAAAATTTATAACCCACTTTTAGTTTCAATCCTTTGTCAATTTTCTCTTTTTATTTTTCAAACTCTTTTCTCGGAGTGGCAATCTCTTCCTCAAGTTTTGAAAATTCAACATTTTTATCATTTAGCTTGGTATTCAAGCATTCGTCAATCCTATGTACTTCAACCTTAACTTTCAAATTAAAGATAACATCTTCTACCTCCTTGAATTTAGTCTCACATTCTTTACCTCCTTCCATTTTAGTTTTCAGTTTTCCAAGCTATTCTTTTGATTCTCCAGCTTGTGCCTTTAGTTTGGAATTTTTTCCTTTTTCTTTTTTAAGCATGCACTCATATTTCATATTCAATGTTCTTGCTTCACCTAGATCTTCAATAGAAAACTAGATTTATCCTTCAAAATCTACTTCACAATATTCTAGATTGATGTCCCAAACTTCAAGTTTCACTGACTCTAGATCCGATTCAGGAATAAACATATCATTGATCTTTGATACAAATCCCATGTGTTCAAGTGCAAGATCTACCTCAATTGTTAGGATTCTTAAAGGTACTTTTATCTGATACCAATTGTTGAACACACAAAAATACTGAGAGGGGGGTGAATCAAAATATACTAAAACATCTTCATTTGCAGTTAAAACATTAAATCATATTAACTAAAAGAGGAATAGAAATTAAAACATGCACCACACAAGGACACCAATATTTTTACATGGAAAACCCAATGAGGTAAAAACCATGGTGAGAGTTAACTCACACTATATGAAGCTCGTTGCTTACAAAATTTTACAATTTTGTTTAAGGCTCACAGCCTAAAGACTTGTAGGCTAAGGTGTACATCCTTAGGGAAAGATACAAGGACCTACTGAAGAGGCTCGCTAGCTAATATCAGGATACATGAAAATTAAAATGAAACATGAACATGAACTACTATAAAAGAAGCATCTAACATATGTTGATTTTGTAGTCCCCTTTTCGCAAAATTACTTGAGAATTCTAACTTCGTACACTTTATCCTCAACATAGTGCACACTCTCACACACATTCAATTCACAACATATTTTTTTCTTCTATAAATACCATTTGTAACAACTCAAAACATCAACTAGTAGCTCCAAGGTGACCCTTAGATGAAAACATATGATGCTACATAGGTCGACTTCACACATATGCATTATGAAGAGAAAATGAATTGCAGATCAACACACAACATAACAGGCTCCAAATACATCACAAAACATCCTCCAAAGAAAAATTAATTAATCAAGATCAACCACAAATGAAGGAACCAAGACTATCCACCCAATCAACATTAACACTACCAAAGGTGCCAACTATTCATCTTTACACCACCAAGGAGAAATAGAAAACATCATGTGAACCAAGATGTGAATAATGTATATGAACAATATCTCTTCAACCTTCTTTTGAAGTATCTGCTTATTAAGTGTTGGCGCAAGAAGAGAAGCATATGTTTTGTGGAACAATTAAGCATTCAAAACCAACTGTACTACTTTGTTATTTGAAAACTACACTTGCAAACCACCAAATCACATGATATAGCAATATATTATTCATTTAACATCATTAAACATATCCACAAAACTGCAAGCATAGAACTTCACTTCTAGAGGAATGTGAAGCATTCCTCCAACACACCTTCATCAACACTTTACTTTGTTAGAGCACAGATCAAAACACTATCACTTTAACTTTCACTATAGAAGATGTAATGACTTGAATTCTTTAATATAACACCTTCACATCTCGACCATCTTAGCTTCTAAACCACAAGAAAAAATATTTCTCAATGGAAGGATGGAGACTAAAACACCATGACTCTGTCTTAGAGTATACATTGTGAATGTCTTAGCAAGACTTCTACAACTTATCTATAGGTGTGGTACACCAAAATGGTAAGATATCAATGTAGGCATGTAGGAAACATATTGGAACAATTGTACCTTCCTCCACATCACACATAGACATCAGACTGATCACCATTCTTCCTCATACACTGCATTGTTGACTTGTGCCAATAGATATCTATGTACATCAACGATCTCTATAGTATATACAATCTTCAGCGCACACATTTGACCAATAACACCCATTTCCAACACCCACCCCTTTTTCAGACAAATATAGAACTATATTAAATTCTCCACCAAAAACACTATATGTATTCTTGAGCAAAGAGGACACTGAAGACAATTTATCCCATAAATTTTTTTTTGAATGGTGGAGCAAGGACCATAAATATTAAATAACCATAAAGATTTTAAAGAAGTAAGAAATTTCACATTTATTCTCATCTAATTGTCATTAGAGGCAACTAACTCCACACTAACCATTTTAAAATTCCACAAGATTGTCAAACCCCCCAAAGCCCCTTTCATGGGGACAACAAAAAAATTCCAATTCACCCAAGCACCGAAAGTTGAAGATGAAAATTGTTTGGACATTTTAGTTTCTTGAAGGACAATATCAAACTTGAAGTAATTTCAATTTGATGCTTAATTAACCATCTCTTTCTAGGGGAATTAATTCTATTCATCATGACCATATTTTCCAAGTATAGGCCAATAATCAAAGGAAATTTCTTAAATTAAGGAGATACCATCCACATGTTATATTGAAGCAACTTTTGCAAGAAAAATGTATTATGATGCCTCTTGCAAAGTTTTTTTTTTTTAGGGTAAAAGGCTTAAAGCTGATTCTATTATATTATATTTGAAAATGATTACATGATTGTATCTACACAAATTTTACTGGGAATCACAATGATAGCCCATAGATTTCTCTAGGAAACTAATTAACATTTTTACAAAAATACCAAGTTTGCAAAAAGATATATCTGCACAAAATTTGTTGGGAATAATAATGATAGCCACTAGATTACTTCAACAAGGTAATTAACATATTTACGAAAACAACAAGTCTACAAAAATATATATACGTTGTTTCGCTAGCCGCTGCTACAGTAGATATTTACAAAAACACAAGTCTTGCAAAGTCTATTATTACATCTAAAATTTTCTAAAAAATTATGATTCTCTTTTATTTTAGACTAAAATCTTTCACATGTCTAAATGTCCCAAAATAAGCTTTATGTGAGGAAAATTCATAAGTTATTATTGTGAAATTCATTTCAATATGACATGTGGAGGATATTTGATATGTTTAGGATATTATCATAAAAAATATGATACAAGTTAAGTGTGTTGATGGTTATAGACATTTATCTTTTACACATCATCATGATAGGAAGGGTTTTTCCATGGCTAGGTGGTATGAACAAAATTATATCTCTGTAACACATCATATGACACATATGATAAAGAGCAAGACAAAGCATACATACAAGTATAGGTCAATGGAGCAATATCTGTCATGATATTATTATAAAGGTACATAATGAGAGTTAAAGTGAGGTTAGTATTACCAAAGAAACATCTCAAGATGTATATTAGAAGCGTGCAAAATTTACATATCCAAACACAACATAAAAAAAACTTCACTTCATGACATATTCTTGCATATCAATACATTAATTGATCATATTTCACATGATTTCAAAGAGGATAGCCTCATTGGTGGAAACAACTTAGGTGCGATATCTTCCTTTTAATATATTTTTTTTCTCTTTCTTATTGCATATAATATTGTACATGTTCTTCTATGCTTTTCACTTTATCTTCCCACTTGGGGGCACAGTTGTTTTTTACATTTATAAGTTACATTCTTACATGATTGATCCAGTTACTATAAAAGAGAGGGCATTCTTCATTTACGTTTTACATCCATAGAGAAATATCTCAAGTATGCATCTTTATTTTTCCAATAACTTCCTTATCACATGTGTACTACTCATGTTGTTATGCTTTACTTAGATTATTCATTATCAATCTATCATGTGTTTATTCTCATTTTCCTACTTAAATTATTATGTTGTCATCTCATGTGTTATATTCTTTCCCCTCTCCTTGCTTATTTTATATATATTTTTATTAAGCATACAAAATCAAATAATATATTTTTACTAATAATATTCACAATCACAAAATCAAGATAATATTTTTAATAATCATATTTTCAATCATAAAATCAAGAGAATATTTTTATTAATCATATTCTCAATCACAAAATGAAGAGAGGACAATTTTAATAAAATATAGACCTCCATTATATTCTTTTGCAAAAAAAAAATCAAAGTCTTGGAAATATATATTAAAAATGTTAATGTGATGAATTTTCCACGGCAGTGAATTGCTAGTGGTGAATTTTCCTTGCGATGAATTTGTCATGACGGTGAATTGCTAGCCGTAAATTTGTGTGATGCCAAATAAAATATATAGAATAAGAAAAATGTGTAAGTTCATTCAAAAATATTAATCCTTCCTTCCCATTCTTTTTCTTTCTCTTTTCTATTCTTTTAGGCCATCACCACCCACCCAAATGCAGAAATATCACACCCCATATAAAGTCAAAAAGAAAATCAATGGATTATTCAATTGATTAAACATTTCCAAAGACTTGGGTTTCACATTCTCAAATTATCTTTACGTGGGAAAGAGAAAAGTTGAGTTGGGTGTCAGAATTTCCATGTGAGCAGACTGCGTATTCTACTGAAATTCTTGTTTTGATATGACATTGTTTAAAAGAGGAATATAAATGAGAGAAATCTCAGAAATGTCAAAGATAATGTAATACTTGTGTTTCTATCATAGTTTTATCTGTCAATATCTTCGCCTACCATCATCTTTTTTTTCTCTCAAAGCTTTGCTTGTCTGCCATGAACGCCTTTGCACAGTTGTGATGATGCAATTGCTTGAACTAACTGTGGAAAGCATGTTTAACTGAGGAAAATACATGTTTGGGATGTTTTAACAACTTTCTCTGTCAAAGTAGAAGGAATATTTATTTCTTTTACATGTGAATGATATGACAAAGGAGATTGGTATGTTGCAGCTTTTTCTTTTGAATTTTTTTGGTTTGAATTGTGATGATTATTTTATCATTTTTTAATTGAAAAGCTTGTATTAGTTATTCAGTCAAAAATGTTCTCATTTGTCTTTTTTTTATATTATATAGCATAATTAATTTGTAATATATTTTTATTTAATTATGTATAGAATATTGAAATATTGTATTAAAAAAATAAACAAATTTTTTAATTAATTATTATAAAAGTATAGTATTTAGAATTTTCACTTGTTAATTGAAAATTTGTTTTAATTATTCTTAGTCAAATGTTCTAATCTTCATAGATAATTTAGAGAAAAGTAATTGGACAAAATCATTTTTAATTAATTATTTTTTATTAAGTAGGATTAAGGCTTTGATCCCATATAAAGAAGGACAACAAAACAAACTGGAACAAGCAACAATTAGTCAATAATAGCTAAGAACCAAAGGAACAACACACAAGATATAGACCTAGAGATATTACATTTTGCTCATACCCCTTAGCATAACCAAAAACAAACTATCAACATCGACAAAACACCAAAGTAAAGTAGCAATTAGCCCAAACCATGGTCATTTCCAAAGATTATCCTTACCAGACAAGCCATTAACCTGTTTCCCAATACTGAACCACAAAACAAACCCAACATAAAGTTCATAGCTAAAAAAAATAGATAACAGTATATAGCAGAGAAAGAAGAGTTAAAGTTTAAGGCCACCATTTCCACCAAGCTATTATTCAGCTCCATCTCCTTGGGTCAATCCGCTTCATTCCTCTTGCCTTTTTTCCTTTGTTGCTTTCAAATTAATCCTTGTCCAAAATTGGTACCCATAATAGCCCTTTCATTATGTTTTCCATAACCCTACACATGTTCTTGATAGCATCTTCCATCATTTGCATCATCTCAGAACTATCAGGTTCCTCCATTTGTTTTTCAATTTGCTTCATCTTCTTAGTAAGAATTTAAATTTTATCATTCACATTTTTATTATTTGTTTCCTTTGAATTCTCCTATTCATGAAAGGTATGAGTAGGGGTTTCCAAAAATTTTGTCCATAGGACTAACATTGGCAGTCTCTTTCCCTTCTTCTTTTTCAAATTTGAACCTTTCTCCCATATCAATATCTGCTTCTTGCTCAATATTTTTTTTTCAATATCTTGGCTATCATCTACTTTTTCTTCAAAATTAGAAACTTTCTCTTCCTCAAAAAATTCAGTATCCCCTAGACTATCAGGAACGTATCCATCCTCTGAAGAATACTCTTTCTCCACCACCAGGTCACCTTTTCTCCTTTTTTATCCCCTCCTTGTAAGAAACCCTTTTCTCCTTTTCACCACTTTTTTTACGCTTTTTTTCCAACCTCTCACTATTTAGAAGTAGTAATAGCCAGGCAAGTTGACCTTCAACCACTAGGGGGCATCAAGCTACTATCAGGGCTATTATCCTTGTCATCTAAGATAGTGATAGTGGAACTTTTCATACTAGGTTCCTTTATCACCACTTTTTTGAGTTTAATTAAGCCAGAAGAGAGGGGTGAAGAATTACGTTTCTCCAGAGTGATTTTTAGGAGCTCATCCCAAGTGGGTTCATCTATCAGGGGGGAGGGGACTTGATCTTTTTTGACTCAGTTGCTTTTTCAGGGGAGTGAAATTTACTTTCTGTAGTGTTGGAAAATTTACTCCTTTACATTTTCACACTATGTTTGGATCCTTTAATAAATTAGAATTAATTAAGCCTCTAATTGCCTAAATTTTGCATTTACAAGCCTAATTAATTACAATTTCTGAAAGGGGAATTATGATTTAATTAATGCATTTATTATTTTTATCACCTTGAAATGAATAGGTCCTGATAATTTAGGTCAGGACCCATTCACCCTTGGGCGAATGGGTCCCCTTTAAGATCACAAATTCAAATTTTAAACATGATTTTGGCAGCATCTTAAGGTCCTAAATTTTAATTTTAAGTATCGACTTGTAATGTTTAATTTTTGAGAAATTAGAAAATTGTCTATAAAAGCAAGGTCTTTTTATCAATTCAAATCCTAGATTTTTCAAGAGAGCATTCATTCAAAATTCACAAGAGCTAAGAGTATTTTCAAAGGTGTTCAAAAGAAAATTTCCCAAGAATTTGTTGCAGTATTCAATATCTAAAGCATCATGCATGTTTTGGAGATAACATTGTGATGTAGGTATCAAGTTTCAAATCAAGATTCAAGCATCAAGATCACATGATCAATCAAGACACCTCATGCAAGATTAAGACTTGGAGAGATCTACAAAGTTGTGGTCCTTCAAGGGTTTCAAATCAAGGGTTTGGTGAGTTGTATCATGACACTTGTTCATTCATCATTCCTTTCATTTTTCATTGCTTCAATTCGAGGTCTAATTACCAAAACAAAGTTTGACCAAGGAAAACCCCCATTCATAAAAAACAAACAATTTTTCCCTCTTATGTGTTTTGCAAATCTTAGGTTGAAGAAGAATTGAAGATCTATCAAAAGAGAAAAATTGTAAAAGTTGTCAAATTTATCATCAAGCCATGAAAACTCACTTTTAGAATTTATTTTTGAATTTTTGACTGTGAAACCCAAAGGAATCAGAAGTGAAGAAATAGGACTAGAGGACTGTGAAAGCATATTTTCAACCCCCATAGCTGGACCCATTCTCCCTTGGGTGAATGAGTCCCAGAGGACACTTAGCAAAAACATTTTGGTGAAAGGTGCAAGAATACTTAACCTTCTCAAATTTACCAGAAATTCTTAGGTTTCATTAGATTAAGGTTTAATCTTGTGATTCCAGGTGTTACTTTGCATTTTTGGGTTTATTTACTATTTTTAATCTTTCTCCCAAAAGTGTTGTTTCAGTAAATCTGCCCCATCCTAGATCATAAGGAAAAAAACAAGATCTCCTTCAAGGTTGACTCACCTAAGGGTTGAAATTCAACCTTGGCTTAAGGGATCTCCTTTTCCTAATGAGATAGAGGGAGATAGGTGCATTATACCCCATTTTTCCCTTTCTATTTATATTAAATTATTGGTGAGCCCCCATCTTAATAGAAAGAACCCTCATTTCCCTTCATTTCACTGTCAATCAATTCTATGCGGACAAAGCTTTTAGGAGATTGAGGGCTTCCAAGGAGGTTAAGGTTCAGATTCTTTTGTGGTGTGGTAGCAAGGAAAAACTTGCAAATAGCTCTTATGAGACCCTGATGCAGTGGGGGTTGGTGCCATTTTCCATGCTTTGCTAGAGGGATCGGAGGAGAAAGAAATGAAGGTTACTTTTCTCCAAGTGGTGGATGCGATTTAAGATAGGAAAGTGATAGTCATGAATCGACTAAAAATGACCTTCAAGAGTAAAATATTTCAACACAAACAAACTTACATTTTGGTAGGGTATTGAAAGATTTAGTCTAGAGTAGCCATTTTGGAATCTCTTCACTTTTTCTTTTGCCTCAAATTTTTTTTTAATGTATTCCTAGTAATTCCCCATACTCTTTTTGGAAATATTCTTTCCTTCATAAGACAAGCCCATGGCTTGAGCAATTAATTTAGCATTAACAGTGAGTTGGAGCCCTCCAATTTTCACTTCCCCATCCTTCCAAGAGTTAAAAAAACTTGTAGCTTAGGGCTTCGTTGTATCCCTCCATAGCTTCAAAGATTGGAGTGAAACCTGCTCTTTCAAAGAGACCCCATAATTTTGCATTTTTCCTGAGGGAATCAAATTACACAGTTTGATCCTCTTCCTAGGGCCCCCCATAGTATCCTCACTAATCAAACAATCTTTTCGTAGCAACAAGTATTTGTTTGCTAAGCTAGTATCATCTGACACCAAGATCACAGGAAAAGTGAAATCTTCATCATTAAGGGTTACACTTGAAGTTTGCATTTGGGAGAGCATCAACTTAATCCAGCTATCAAGAATTATAATCGTCAGAGATTTAGGCGGATCACAAGAAAAGATCTCATGCATGCCTCTCTAGCCCTTATTGGGAATGATGAATATCTAGTCATAAAAATGTAATTTTGAGTAGCTTATAGCTCACACTGATTTGCAAGAAAAAGTATACCATATTTTAAATATTCATTTTTGTTTTATTATTAAATTTAAATACTTATATATTTATTTGATAGAGTTTTATACTTTTAAATTAAGATATCAAAAATATAATACACAATTCACATAAAAGATAGGTGGAATAGAATCACATTTTGAAAAGTTTATTCTAATATTAAAAATATAAAAAGAGAAGAGTGATAAATTTGCTAAGCCAAAAAGACTATATTAGTAGGAGAAGGAGGTGGATCTCTATTAGGGGGACCTCAAACATCTAAGAGATCTTATCCATTAGTAATTGGCTCCTAGCTCATGTTGGAGCCATTCTTAGCTTATTTTTGTTGAGTAGTAGCATGCACAAGTGTGGTGGTAAGAGGAATGTTCATATTTTTGAGGAGTCCATCCAAGATGTTTAGGATGTGGAGAACCTTGGGACCCATGGTGTACACACCTAGATCGATGACCATGACAACATCAACACCCACATGGTATTAAACCAACGTCCCTGGTGGCCAAGGAAGATGGCACATGAGCAAGCATATATGAGTTGTTATCCTAATGATAGTTAAAGTATTTTAACTATAAATTAAACTAAATTTGGGTGTATATTATTGATATTTTGGGCTATCATATACTAGGAAGAGGTCTCTAGTTTGAATGGTTTAAAAAATCACATATCTAACACCGAGTAGCCTAGCTTGTGGATAAAACAATAATAAATGTTTGATAGTTTTACATATGACCACATCAATGACAATGGAGTGATACCACTCCTAAATGAGTTAGAAAAGATCTCATAAGGAGGCCTTGCTAAATAACACAGCAAGAAAAGTGAGATAACTTTGGTTATACCAATGTGGATTAGACTATTTGAAGTCTATATCACTACTGTGAAGTAGAGGACTTAATATTCATCTGCACATTAATCTTTGGAACCATTTTGAAATGGGGAAAAAACCATGAATAACCCTTGAAAGGTTTGCAACTTTGAAAAGGAGCATATAGGAACCAATTCTAGTCCTTCCATGATAGATTTATATACTGGATTCAAATCTTCTATACTATTTCAAGGGGAACTAAATCCTAGATAGTTTGAAAAGACTCTAGATCCTTGTTATCAAATTTGAATTTAGATTTTAAATCATGCTAAGAAATCTAGGTGTTAGTTCTTCTAAAGAAAAGTTATAAAATATTACATACCCCATGTTTGTAAAGCCATATAGCATAGACCTAGGGAACTCCAACAAGTAGTCTATCCTAGAAAGTGATAAAACTATTGGTTGAAATAAATCTAAATTCTAAGGAAATTCCAATCCAAAATAATTGATGACTTGATTTTCTTCACTAAATGCAAAATAATTATAGCAATAAAGTTACCTTGGATTCGCATTGGCTCCCTGAGAATGAGGGTAGTATGAGAATGGGAGTATTCATTCCAAGTGCTACATCTATAAGAAAAAATAGAAGCAATATAGTGTCAAAGTAAAAATTCCCAAGCTTCATGCCTCCCTAAGGTATTCATGACCAATTTGGCACATAATTCCAACCCTAATTTGTAAATGTCA
The DNA here is from genome assembly GCA_007258455.2 of Sequoia sempervirens. Taxonomy (NCBI): domain Eukaryota; kingdom Viridiplantae; phylum Streptophyta; class Pinopsida; order Cupressales; family Cupressaceae; genus Sequoia; species Sequoia sempervirens. Next base: position 1,711 of record VDFB02002846.1, on the reverse strand, counting down.
ATTGAGCCAAACCCACTAGAGTGTCATGGGAGAGTATAACTCTTAAGAAAATATGTAAATTCCTTTTCCTTTATCTAAAGAGGTATAGAGAATATGCTTGAGTGGTCATTCTATATTTTTAGTAAGAATATTTAAAAGGGGCCCAAGATGATGAATAATAAACATAAGTGTTAGTAATCACTTTGCAACAAATCTAGAATTTCCTAACAAGGGAAAGGGATCTAATAGACCATTAGTACAATTTATTTTTAATATTTGAAAGTATATATTTTTGTAACATGGCATAAGAAGATTTAAAAGAAAAATTAATTCCTAAAATTTTGAAAATGTCCCCTTGATTTATCCATTTCCAACCATAAGAGTCCATCCATGTGGGATTGGAAGGAAAAAACTAGTAATAACACTAGTTTTATACCATTGGATAATAGAATCAAAGGAAAGGAAGAATGTACTCAAACAATGTAAGGCTTGATTAACATTATATAGTTCCTCCAAAATAGTAAAAAATGAATCATTAGCAAAGTTATCATTAACAAGCTAAGAGGAAGAATCAAGAAGAGAAATACCCTTACCTCTTCATTAATAAATTGCATTAGTGAATAGATAAATCATGCATTGAAACCATGACATAAATTACTATGGAAAAATGACACCCTTGTTCTATGAAGTATTTGCAAAGAAAATTTAAACTAACTACATAAAGTTATGGCCAAAACCCAATAGCTAAAGAATGAACAAAATGATAAGTCATCCAATTCAATGATGATCTTTTAGCAAAGTCAATCTTGATAAATATTTCTTGTTACTATGAATTCCTAACACATTTCATATCTTCCTAGACAATAATAATGTTATCTATAGAACCATATAGTAGCCATTGATAAAACTATAATTCTCTACCCAAACAAATAGAGGAAGAAAATATTAAATATAGAACATAAGTGTTGAAGTGAGCAACAAAGATCTTTAATTTACAACACCAAATAACCTCCACAAGAAATAGAGAGAAGAAACAATGGAAGATGATATCCCACCAAACAAGAATTGCAATATGATACAATATGCAATGCAATATTACAATACAATGTTGTACAAAATATCCTAGAGATGCCTTGCTTATAAAGGAAAGGATGAGAGATAGGATAAGGCAAGATCATGACAAGTGTCTTAATCCTATCACATGAGACAACTAACTCATAACTACATAGGATGATGTGAATTCTAGATAATAAAACTATGACTTTTCTAGATAAGACAACTAAAACTTTTGGATAAAGTAAACTTAACATGTGAATTAAGTCCCCTAAGTCCCTAGTAAAGAATTAACTAGGTACAAGACTTATTCACACCAACACCCCCCCTTAAGTGCAACTTAGGGAGGAACAAACCAATGTAAATATGAAAAATATGGGTTCCAACTACAAGGCCTGATGAGGTACCCATGTACAAAACAAAAAACTTTCACAAATGGAGAAAAGGAGAAAACCCATGTGGGAGAAAACTCCTCTCCAAAAGAGAGAAAAATTTGAAAAGAAAACTGAAGAAGGAAGGAGGACTCCTCAAGACCCCCCAAGGACAACTTCCTTCTGTTAGAGTAATAAGTTATTATGCTTAATTAATTACATCACATTGATTAATTAATTAAGTCACTTATTCCTCTTTATTACTTAAGCTAAACTTAGGCACATTAATAATTAATTATTAATTATTA